>OVAN01006743.1:0-20739 GCA_900406275.1 Anastatica hierochuntica | reverse complement strand
GTGATTTGCGAGTAAAACCTTCCTCGCAAATCGCGTGTTTTCTTGTAGTGAGCTCTTCCTAAACAATTCAATCCCTTGGACGATATCCTTGCGGGATAGGTTTGGTAGTTAGGTTTTATAAATTTAACACTTGACGAACCACAAATAGTGACCGAACAAGTAGTACCCTTGGTAGTCGTGCTATGGGTTACCTTTCGAATTGGGACCAAAACAGTTGGAGTACTTTTGACAATTAGAGTAAAGCTTTTATGGGATCTTGTTTTGTTGCTGACAAAAATTTTCAACTATTGTACGATTTTACTAGGTTCCGTATGTTTTTTAGGATATTACTATTAGTCATGTGTTAGACTCATAAGTGTTTAGTCTGCCATTTTGGAGAAGTTGTGCCTTAGACGGGAGACTATCATATTTTATTGTTTTAACTAATCTACCTTCTTCTGGTCTAGTTAGAATCATATATTTGACACATGTTCTTAAGATTTTATATGTTGTCTATCAACCTTTTAACATGGAATATTGGAAAGCGAGAGTCTCTTTCCGTCATGCTAGTGGTCCTCTTTTTCAGGGACTTAATGTTTCAACACTTTTGATGTAAGAATGGAGTTATAAAATCACAAAGAAGAATGACTTTTAAACGTGATATTGGTGTTTGTTTTGTCTGTCAATGAGCCAAACACTACCCTTATGCACCATCGATGGACCATGGAACTATGCTTTTCTATATTCGTTTATTGTTGTTGTATTTTTATTTTCACGAGTTTATCGTCTAACTAGTAAGTCAATAGCATGTTTTGTATATTTCATCCTTGTAAAATCGGCATGTAACATTGGTTTCTCTCTATAGAAAATTTATATACAAGGATTTTGATGTCAAAAAAGAATCTCATAACAATTAAATTTTATGCTTCAGCAAATTGAACTTAAAAAATGATACGAAATAATTTTCGGAATTTTCCTTAAAAAAAGAGTTGTTTGGTGGGTGTGCAGTTTTAAAGATCTTAATTATAAAGAAGGTAGTACATAAGTTTTTATTGTTTATAGGATAGTTATAATAAATCTCGGACAAAAATGCCCCTGTGCCTTAGTGAGACATAAAAAGAAAAACTTGGTATCGTAGAGAGAGATATGAACAAGAAAAAATAATTCAAAATAATTTTTAAAATTAAAACAGAGCCTAAAAACTTGCGAATACCTTCGATTATATCCACCAAATCGATAAACATACAATCGAGAAAGCAAAATCTTTGTTCCTTCCCGATTGTGTCGCTTGTGATTTATATCCAGACGACAATAGGTAGTCTTCTTTCTCCATTGAAACCGAAGAAACCCTATTGAGCATACATTGACAACGATGGTGGCGAATAGAAGAGGAAATTCAAATCGCAGAGTCCTATTTGAAGCTCCCAGTTCTGACCCATGAATTCAAAGTCAGCAATCGAAGGAATCAAAGCATAGTCAACAAAAAGACGGTTCTTCATCCGAATATAGTGGTGCAGGTATGGAAGTTACTTGCGAAAGTTGTAACTAGAGTTGGTTTTGCAAATGTCTTGAGCTCTTTTTCTTCGCATCCCAAGAAAGGGTAATAATTACTCCCCTTAAACTGCTTAAATGTAAATGGAAACTGCCTTATCCAATTAATCATCTATATTGTTTCGACATTGCAGAAACTATATCTCAAACAATGGAAGATAACATCAAATCTGGAAGCGGAAATAGGCTTCCACGAAGGCTATTTGCGGAGGGTCGATACCCAACAGTAGGTCCACGCCTAAACATACACCCCAAAGCCAATGTGATTTGTGATGTTGCTGCTTCTTTGGCTAGGATGCCGGCTATGGAGACATTTCTCAACTCTCAGTTTGGCACACTATTTAATTTTCTAGCAGCAAGATGCTGTAATTCGGCCAAACTCATATACGATCTCCTTGCTCGACAACTGATTACGAAGCAAAAGTACGAGATGTGGAATTTGTTTGGGTCTTACCTAATTCGTTTTTCTCTTGATGAGTTTCCTCGCATCACATGCCTAAACTATGGGGAGTTCATATTTCTTCAATCAGGTTCAAAAAATTCCTCAGAATCTGATGGAGGTGTAGAGGAAGGGGGAAAAAGAAAGATGTGGACATTACTATTTGGTGCAACTAAAGAAGAAATCATGCACCATTGTTTTGAAATGTTGAAGGATTCAAATATGGATGAATCGAAAAGGTTGCGACTGGCACTTATTGCGTTTGATGATGACGTTCTCATATGCAGTAACAAACAAACATGTGACTTTCTTTCTCGATTACCAAGACAATCAACAGGTCTATTCCTAGTGATTCAGGAGATGCTATCGAGGAACTCATAGGATGGCTAAAACAACAGAAAGTGGTTGCTATGTATTTCCTCTAGCTATACAATTAGTTGCGCTGGAAGCCATTCCACTCTTACTGAAGAGGACTCCTGAACCAGAAAAAGAAGTACATTTTTAGAGTTTCCCTCAGCCTGTGATTCAACAATTGCCCTGCTACAGCTTCAAAATATACTTGAAGTTGAAGCAGATTCAGAGATAATTGTTTGAAAAACATGTATTGTTTATGATTTCAGTAGTCATAGACTTCTGTTCTTATAACGTACTCCTTGTTGCAGTAGGTCGTTGAATTTGACCTTTGTACACCGGAGGTTGTTTGGGATGACAAAGTTGAGGATGATGAGGTGTTCAATCTAGTTAACCTTACGTGGAATAGAAACAAATTTAGGAAAAAAGAGTTTGATGGGGTGATGAGTTAATTACACTGATACCGACAGCCTCCAATGACATCAATGATGCTAATGTGTCAAATAAAAATGAAGAAAACGCAAACAAAAAGGCGTGTAATGGAAGCTGCTGGTGATGAGAAGAGGAAATGTGTAGTTGGTCAAACTTCTATAGGAACCAAGAAGGGTCCAAAGAAAGTGGCTAAATCTCACACTGATGCAGGTGTAAGTGATGCAAGTGTACACCGAGGAGGTGGCACAATTAATAAGTTTGAAGATTTAAAGCTGTAGATTGGTAGAGAATTGGGTAAGTTTAAGGAGGAGACTATTAAGGGGGTTGAGGAGAAATTTGGAAAAACTGATGGGGTAGGAAAAAGCAGTTCATGAGTTCCAAGTCAGAGGAAACCTAGAAGAGGTGAAACATCCACTCCTGGAGGAGGGGAAGTATCCACTCCTGAAGGAGGGAAAGAATCCACTCTCCAGAGAGGGCAATCATTCACTCCTACAAGAGGTAAAACATCCACTTCCACAAAAGGTAGATTACCCAAGCAGCAGAAAACCCTTAACGTCCCTGTAAATCAAGGTGAAGAAAAGAAGTATGACATGAGAAGGTCAACAAAAGATGCGGCTACCAAAGGGAAGAGAAAATTTTCAAGAAAAATTCGCAAGGCTACTGTGGGTGGCTCTTGTGGACGGGCAACAAAAAATCAGAAGGTCAAAGATGATGATGTTGAATAGGTAGAGCATTTGAAGAAGAATGACGTTCAAAAAAGTGAGGAGATAAGTAATTTTGGTTAATTAAATTAACTGTGTAAATTTTTATGTTATATAAATCGGTGAACAACAAAATTGGTATACTATGTAAGACAGTCTAGTAGATAATAATGGAATATGAAATATTAAATATAATTTTCTTGACTTGTAAGTTGATGGTGAAGAGAGTGAAAACTTAGATGAGGTACTTGAATATTAGGAACTAATCGGATCACACATACATGATGTGTACACATGTTCAACTTTTGTTAGAATATAAATGTTATATCTTGTTTTGAGATGATTTTGTACCTTATTCAGATCGCTCAGGCTGGAGTGGACGCAACATTGTGTGGATCCAGATTTATAGATGAAAAATGTAGGAGTGTGGGTGTGTATAGGTCAAAGGAAGATGAGGAGGTTGCTATGGTCGATGAGGAGGATGCTAAGGTGGGTGAGGAAGCTCTTCCAAAGGAGGTTGAGGAGGCTTCTACAGTTGTAGTGGAGGAGGCTACAAAGGTGACTGATATGGAAGTGGACGAGGAGACTGATAAGCCGGATGAGGAAAATGTATCTAAGCATGATGAGGAGGCCGATAAGGTGGAGGAGGAAAATTTAACTAAGGATGATGAAGAGGTTGATAAGGTGGAGTTGACTGTTCCTAAGGCTGATGTGGTTGGGGAAGTCGATTCTAAGGTCTAGGAGGAGGCTGGTCCGAAGGCGGATTCTAGAGATGATTACGAGACTCCGCGGAGCATGGTAGTTCTTCTGGACAAGAAAATTCCACAAAAGGCTACGAAATTGCAAAGAGGATCCCGAAGGGACTAAAACATTTCGGGATATACACTCCAGATGCACATGTGAAGGCTCTCTTCAAAAGAAGTTCAAAATCAGTGTACAAACCCCTTGCCGCAGTGGATAAAGGTTAATATAAAATATTTTAGAAGGGGCTTCGTGGTGCAAAAAAATGTAAGTTTGTACAAAATATGAGTTAATACAAAATTTCTTATTACTCATGTACTAGTTGATTTATAATTTATATTCAACACGTCATTCACTATTGTAACATGACACCAAGTGACAAAAGAGTTTTTCTTGATGATTGCAAAGAAAAACAATGAGTTTTGATAGAGGTAATAAACAGTAGATAAGTTGTCTTTTTTAAAACTACATATGATTTTTTCAGCTTTTATTTCATATTGTTGTTGATGCTCTGTTGCATTAAATTCAGCACATACAAATAATTATGTTAATGTTTGGAGGTGAAGATGCCCAAGTTTAATAAAAAACAGGTCAGCTTTGGTGGATGGGGCATTTATCCGGCTACTTGTAACGTTGCACCATGTTTTCATGGAAACCGCTGACAAGGTGAATTTTCAATGGGGTTTTAATGTTAAACGCTTTGTTGCTGGGAAAAGCAGGGGAAGAGCTTTGAAGACAAAGATGTTGAATTGGTGTACATCCCAAAGATCTAGGGAATAGATCGTTGGGTTTGACTGTTGATAAACCTTAGGTTAAGTGTTGTCGAGATATATGATGCACACATCCTCTACAACGAAAAACTCTGAGGATGTTGATGCATACATGGCCCCAGTTTTACAGTCATTTTCATGGGTATTGAAGCAATACTTGGCAGCGGATGTTGCCAATATCTTTCCAACAACTCCGTACACTTGGACCAGAATAAAAGGTATTTATCAAAACATTAGAGGAGGGATTGTGGACCATGTGCGGCGAAGTTCCTTGAGATGCATGCAGCTAGATAAGGAAGCCGAGGTAATGAGAGCTATTGACGACAATATAGTGGACAATTTTAGAATGAAGTACGCGGTGAATTGCTACGAAGAATTTTTTGGAGATGCCAAAATTTCTTGGCTTAACATTTGATGTTTTCCTTTGCATGATTTCAAGATGTAACATTGTTTAAAACTTATTTTATGTTTAGTACTCTACTTGACTACTATGGTGTACGAATGTAGCTTTATACCTTAATTTTCATGCTGGGAGTCTTCATTTATGTGTCTTAAGTCTGCATTTGTCTATAAATTTTTAAAAGATTGTTAGAAATTTATCTCAGGGTTAGTACACAATATGGCTACTTTGGTGTAGGAGAAGACGTGCCTAAAATACTGTACAGATACGTGATGGTGTACAAATGTAGCTCTATACCTTGATGTTAGAACGCTTATGCATTCGCTGGTGCCAATTATAATTTGTTATTTTTCATGTTGGGATGCTTCATTCATGCGTGGTAAGTGCTCAGTTTTCTATATTTTTTGGGATAAACAGTTTGAAATTTATCACATGACGGAAATCCAATGGTGTACGAATACGCGATGGTGTACGATAGTACATGTACACCTTGTACGTAGTAACTACTGTAATGCAACCGTCTGTGAGTTTTCATTTTCCTTTAGCGACTCTTCATATCTACGTAGTAAGTTTAATATTTAGAAATCCAAGAGACGTAACGATACTGTTTTCTAGATATTAACAAATCCGAGATATACTGCTCTTACTTCCAATCTCACGATATGTCATCTTCTTATTCTTCACCTTTCAAGAAATGTTACAAACCACCAACAACAACTCCCGAATCTCTACTAAAAGAACTGCTAATAAAGATCTTATCATGTGTAGCCTCTTCCTCTTTGCATGAGATTAAGAATTTGCAACTTATTTCGAAATTGCTTCGTAACCTTTCCATCCATTTTTAACGAATCTCCATCCATGAGATTCCTTTAATCTCATGGCGTAATCACAACAGGGAAAAGTTTTCAAGGTTTTTTAAGAGATGTCTACAACATCAAAATCCTGAGGCCTTATACCGCCAAGGACTCATCGATTACTTTCGTCTAGAGAGTGATCATCAAGGATATACGGGGATCACATATTAAGAGAGGATGTGATGATGCAAAGTATGTTTATGGAATGATCTTAATCTGTGTTGGAAGGAAAAAAAACAAAAGGGCTTCAAAATTTTATCTGCATTGATCAAACCTTCCATGTTAAGCACAATGATGAAGGTTGAAACAAATAGGGAAACTATTAGAGATAAGATTTTGTAGCGTGAAAAATCGAAGATGAGAATTCTCCAAAGAAGATATGTTTGTGGCAATTGCACTTGCGGTGGTGGAATAATGGTCTTCTTATCGAAGAATTGTGCTCCACGTGGTTTCAGTGAAGCCGATGACGTGATCTCTTCTTCTCCTTGTATCATTTGTTTTAGGGATTATAAAGGAAAAAATTCTTTGAAAATGTGTAAGAATTATATATCGCACCCACTTATTATGTTATATTTATAAAAGCTTTATGATATAACCTTTGAAAAATTAATACATCGCAATAGCAAATTTTGATAGAAATGACACATTGAATAGTTTCATAACAAATTTTAATATATTAGAGACACATTTGAAAAAAGGAGAAATCTGATACTTCTGAAACATCAACCTTCAAGATTGAAATGAGACATTGAGTAGTTGCTTAACAATATAAAACTAAATTAATCAAAGGTATTGACAAACCTCGCATGCGGTTCTAAATAGGATTCAATCGTTACAAAACGGCTCATCGTATTGGATGCATTCTATGATGCATTCGGGAAATTGTACCACATCGTTGTTGGGGAATTCGAAATACCGCCAGTACATTACCATGTTAGATGTTCGGAACAACCCCAATTCAAACTTCAAATGGGCACACACATTACTCATATGTTGTGAGTTAAGTGGGGCGTGGTTCTTAGCACACATTTGAAAACAAATGCTAGCTAATGTACGATTAACTAAGCAAACATGAAGGATGCCTAATAAAAGAATGGACCCCTCGTCGAATGGTAGATTCTCTTTAAGGAGTTCGACAGCTCCAAAAATGTAAGCGCCATCAGTTGCAAGTCTTAGAGACTCGTAATACACTCCAACGGGGTTATGAGCCAGCAAACATTTCTCGAAGAACATCTGCCATCGTGATTCCGACTGAATGATGTCCCGTAGTGACAAAAAACAAATAAGCCGCATGTGCGAAACACTTCATCTTTGTGGAAATGTTAATAACTATCTTTATCCGCGAGAACAAATGGTTGGAGGTGGAAAGCGGATTGCTCACCAACAAGAATTATACTTCTCTGTAGGATGTAATCTGACAAATCTGGTTGTGATGCCATATTTTCTTTTTAAAATTTGTTTGACAAACGAACGAGGTGAGATATTGTTGATGACTCTATTAAAATAGAAAAAATGTGTGGGGATGGGTAAAGGTAGGTGGAGATTAATGGTGGAAGTCACATTTCCATATTTACTGCAATTAAAATCGTTGTAGGCCCAACTGTCAAATTTATTATTCATTCATTTACTTACTCACATCTCTACACTTTAAATGGACAACGAATATAATTAGATGTACAGAAAAAACGTTATTACTAATATCAACATGAAAAAGCATATTCGTAAATGTTTTACATAAATGGATCAAAACAAAATAAATGTTAATCACCAAACAAACATCAAAAGATCATAAGAGGAGATTATACATAGAAAACAAAAAATGAAAGGATGAAATTAACATTTAAAGCATGTCACAAATTTCTTGTGTCGTACGAAATAGCTTGCACGTGTTGGAAAAGGGCTCCCACCGAAGGTCGTGGTAGTTAACGCACTCTGGATACTCGACCACATCATCCTCGGGTCAGTTGAACAAAAACTAGTACGTGCCATCAAATGAATTATAAAACAATGAAAGCTCGATTTTTATGCACTCAAAATGGTGATGCAATCTATATGTCTCAAGCGGCGCACAAATATTTGCGTACATCTTAAATGTGGTGGTTGCCTGGATTGTGTTCCTAAAGCAAACATGAAACAAACCTAATGCAAAAGTTGATGCCTCGTCAAATTTTATATTACGATGAAGCAAGCATATGACTCTATAAACATCTCTACTGTCTGATGCGAGGCGCAAAGCTTCATAGTAAACGGCTCTTGGATTATGTTCTTCAACACATTTCTCAAAAAAACAATGCTAATTTCGATATTCCTAAAATGCTATTCCATGTTGGCAAACACCATATAAGTTGCAGCTACCATAAGCTTCCACTGTGTGGATAACTTGATAAGATCATTTCCCCCTAACAAAAACTGTTGTAGATGGGTTGCAGAATCCTCACCAAGGATAACCCTTATTTTAAGTATGATATCGTCAGGCTAATTGGGTAGATTTGACATTTTACGGAAGATAAAGGTTTCTTTGGTCGATTGGTATTAAGAAGAGAGAATACAAAGGGGTTCTAAGGTGGACAAAAAATAAAGGAAACACTTTATTTTTGGTTTATCATATAAAAGGAAAATTCGAATATATAAACTTGACTTCGGTGGTTCATCACTTCATGTCAGTTTAATGTAAATTGGTGGAAAAAAATCAAAATATTATAAGATATTCGTTAGTATGTATATATTTATATATATAATATGTGCACACTAATTTCTTTCACCATCTATAGAATTAACTTTCCATCATAACAACACAAAAATATATGCTATGGTTACTATCATAAATGTCCACATATAATATGTAAATATTTTCTTGCTACCATGAGATTTGGAGAATATTGTGTTCATTAAATGACTACATCAAATCGCTGCTATAATTTTCCTACTATAACCTGAATATATAAAATGATATCGGATGGTGTACAATATATATCGCACACTATAAAGGCGATTAATCAAAGAAAACTTAAAACTTAAAGCATGCAAACCGATTACGGTTCCAGTGAGATTAATCAAAGAAAACTTAAAGCAATCATAAAGAAAGACTCTTACATATGGATAAATCAAGAGTTCAAAGAAAAAGAGATATGGCGGGGAAGGTCAGCCTAGTCCATACCATATTCTCCAATTTTATCCCAATTTATGTACTTTGATGGCATCAATTTTGGCTCAACTCTCCTTATGCTCTTCCTCAAACCTTGATTTCTCTAGTGCGAAACTGTTGTTGATGATGACTTGGATGTCATCAAGCATTTCAAGTTTTCCGACAATGCGTTAGAATTCAATGACCGCCTTAGTGTGCTTATCTGTGGCCCACATATTTTCTTTTAACTTATTAATAAAGGCTTGGTATTGACGTACTATGACGTCGTCGGAGGTCATGGGTACCTTCCATTTTCTAAAGCGATTTTCTGCCATTTCAGTGTGTGATAGCCCTAAAAAAAGATGGTTATGAACCTGTTAATTGTAAGGAATATCGTAGTAGATCAGACAAAATAACCAAACAAAGATTTCTTACTTAACCTGAGATATGAAGATTTTCGAAAGTTATTTGTCGTATTGAATTTATACTTAGGTAGTGGTTAGCGTGTGTATGTATAAATAGGGGAAATAGTAGTTAATGACATTCAACCACTAAGTAAGAGTTAATGGGGGTCATAGGGAGGAGCATGGACGCTGCAATAAAACCTAACTGCTCACGTATCGGTGTAGGATGTACGTTAGCCTCCTGTACAATAAATGGTGTACAATATTAACTTTAAGGTGTACGTTATACAATACATGGTGTATGTATGATTGGCTACAAATACAAAGTTTTATTAAAGCAATATAGGATGATTACTATAGCATTTGACATACATAACATGCAGTATGGTACAAGATACAACGTTACAAAATGGTTTCATATTTTCATCATGGTAAAATAAACATGCGGGTTTGGGGTACAACATTGATTCACCCCTGGGGAATTTGAACGACCGCCAAAATGGATCAGTGTAGTTTGGGCAGTACTGCTTTTTGTCCCTTTTCAAAACACCACACATCCATACCAGGTTGTCAGAGGTTAAGGACTAATGATTGTCTTCGTACAACTTAAAAGCTCAGATTGCCCCGATTGTATCGCCATTGCAACAACAAAAGATACATTGCGCTAGCGTTTCGTATGCATGGAGAGGTACATTTGATTCTAGAAGGAAAACACTCAGGTTGAGGTCTGCGCATTGAGTTGAAATTCGTAAATCTTCATACTGTATAGTGTCGGGGTTACCTGCCACAAGGCCTTTTTCAAAAATTTCCTCAATCTACCTCCTTCCCTTATATCCTTCCGATCGGAGGCCATGGTATACAAGCTACACTTCTTCAAAACAATGTTACTATGCACTATATCAAAAGACCATTTGCCCGCAGTGAGGAAAAGACTAAGGCGCTATCATTGGTCTTCACCAACATTCACAATGATTTTAACAAGTATATCATCTGGAAGGTGAGGAAACGACATTTTTGTCAAGAATTTTGTTATGTCTTGGTTTAAATATTAACTTATTAATTTCTATATATTGGCAACTATGAGTTTATTTTGTTTTTTCTTTTTGTTTGTCAGAACGGTTGTTGAGACGAGTTAATTCAGACAACTAAATGTTTCCCATTTATGGAAAGAGAATATGTATCTTTACATTCTGGTTTCTTGCCATATATAATGTTTTGCAGGAACGAAAGGTGCTTTACCATTACATTAGTCAAGTAAGTAAGCAAATGTGGCAAGTACACATTTAGGTAGAGACTTAATTATCACCCAAACATAATAATCAATTAATTAATTTCGCGGTAGGAAGCTATTAAGAAATATAAGTTATGAAGAAAATGTTTCTAAAATTCAATGACACTCCCACAAATCCCCGATGAGATCTTAGTTATAACTATTAGGGTTCTTGCCGACCAGAATTTTCTTTATATGGGTCCATTCCTAGCAGCTGGAAAACACGATTACCAATTAGTTCACGTGTCAAACTTTTTAAGGAAGTGCAACTTGTACGCGATTTGTAAAGATCCAACTCAAATTGCAAAGTGTGGAAAGTACCGACCCTTCTTCGATAAATGCCATACAGCAAGTAATAAACAAGCTATATTCTTTGAGGGTTTGCATCTAGAAATTGAGAGCAATGATATGTATCGAAGCATCCAAATGCTTAAAGAAAATATCCCCAATCACGGAAAATCTACAATAGCGTTAGGCACCTTCTCCATTTGTGTTGGGGATGCAAGCAAAGGAAGCCAAACTTTTCAAATTTATGCTAAACATCATGCAGGCTTGAGATCCGAGTTTTTCAAGCAACAAGTTGAGGAGCTAATTTTTGTGTTATCATGTTTCAGTCCACCGTACAATGACACGTACCATCGCACGTTCACCTTTCCAGACGACGAATACGTATGGATACCATCAAGTGCTTATTATGAACATAGCCCACACTTTGATATGAGATGTTGCAACTACGAGCTTTATTGGTTTGCATGGTTTTTCAAGGATGCTTTAATAACCATTGAAGATTTCTAGCCTACTAATTTCATCAACTCTTCGATCATATGTAAGATTTTCATGTGTATTCAGTAGTTTTTTATATTTGTTTGAACTGTTTTCTGTTTTTCTAATTCAACTGTAATTTTATACACGATGCGAACACATGTACCCGTACACATCGCAATTAATAATGTTTGC
This sequence comes from Anastatica hierochuntica, assembly GCA_900406275.1. Classification (NCBI taxonomy): domain Eukaryota; kingdom Viridiplantae; phylum Streptophyta; class Magnoliopsida; order Brassicales; family Brassicaceae; genus Anastatica; species Anastatica hierochuntica. The sequence continues at coordinate 8,766 of OVAN01006743.1, read as the reverse complement.
ATGTACCAGAGAGGTGAAATTTAATGAAAATTTATTGGGTAGGTGGTAGTTAACGGGAAGTGATTGAAGGAGTAACAAAATTTGAGTTTAGTAGGTAAATAAATATTTATCAGAAGTTGTAGAATTATCAAAAACATTTTTCTGACTCTTCAAGAGAGAAAATAAGATGGAATTTGGTGAGGGATCAAGCAATAGGCGAAGGAGTAAGGCGAATAAGGCGCGTGAATCAACTGCGGTTTGTTATTGTGGTTTGTCGGCGATGATTAGTGAATCTTGGACGAATATGGATCTTGGGCATTTGATCTTCTCTAAGGGAACCACCTTGAATCTCTTCTTTTAAGCTTTATTGGATTAATTTGGAAAACTCTCCAGAGATGGTTTCACTTGAAAATTGAGATCTTTAAGAGGTGCGTTAGCAGTAGAAACGACCTCCTGAACTTCCTTTGAGTTGAAGACATTGTAGAAGAATTTCTTCGGGTTTTCTTGTTTCTTGACAACTTCACTTGTTTGAGCGATTTGAACTTTAACCTTCTAGACATGAGTGGAAATGGCTTCATACTTAGTTTTAAGGTCATTGCAGACGTCTTCCAGCCTCTCATTGACTTCCTTGTGGTTTTTCTTCATCTCTTGAAAGACTAGCTTCAGCATAGTCTTAAGCTTGGTCTCTTGTTGATTAGATGCAATAGCTTGAGGATAAGTAACGGTTGCTTCACTTGGTACATTTATTTGTTGAAAAGTTGCTACTTAGGCTGAAGGGAAGCTCCTTGTGGGGCATTTTTAGGGAGATAGAACTGATCTTAAGGGTTCTCGAAATTAGTGTTTCGATATGAAAAATTTGAATTGTATCAGTATCCTACATTGTATCCCTTGTTTTCGAAAATTTCACCAATTTAGTTCACTTCTTCCTTATTCTTCTCTGTTTCATCTTCTAAATACTCCATATTTGGAGCTCTATTAACATCTCTTAGAAGTTGAGAGATCATCGTCTTCTGTGGAAGGATTGGATGCTCGTGCATTTCTATCATAAATTGGACCACTGTTATCAAACTAGCAGCAAGGTTATCGATCATAAGCTTTTCTTCGGGAACGGATTTAGTCATGAAACTTCCATTGCTGGCCATGTCTAGAGAAAGCTTGTACTTATGGTCGATACCATTGTAGAAAATGTTTCAAAGGTTTCTTTCAGAGAAACCATTATTCATGAATTCCCTCGTATACTCCTAGAATCCTTCCAATGTTTTATAAAAAGATTCAGAAGGTCCTTTTTGAAAGCTAGAAATTTTGCTCCGGACAGAGCTCGATCTCTGCTTAGTGTAGAATTTGTTCAGGAGGGCTCCTTTGTATTCGTCCCAAGTAGTAATGGATGGAGGTGGAAATAAATTCATCCATCTAAGAGCTTTATCATTCAATGAGAATGTAAAGAGCTTGCACTTGAAGTAATATGGTGGAACGCCATATGTTTGCTTAGTGCTACATATCTCCTCAAATGTGTTGATATGGTCATGAGGATGCTCGGTGGGCACTCCAAGGAATTGGTTTTGCTTCACTATGGCTATGATATGAGGTTTAATCTCAAAATCATTCCTTTGAGGGTGAGGAGGATGAATTGGATTCCTGTCCAGGAAGAAAGCATCGGAAGAATCAAAGTCTCTGATAGTATGAGGCTGACGAGGTTGATTATGTTGATATTGCCCTTGAGGTGGCTAATTTTGAGGCAAACCTTGGTTAAGTAATGCTTGAAGTAGCTATGGGAGTAGTTGCATTTTCACAAAATTCCCAGCTGGGATTTGTTGTTAAATATCAACTTGGACATGTATATTTCCACTTCAGGGTTGATTTTATGGAATAGAGGCAGCGCCAAGAGGTCCTTGTGGGTTCTCTTGGAGTTCGTGAAGTCCAGCAACAGTACCAAGGTTTGCTTGAAGATGTTGAGCAGCAACAGGGGCGATGGAAAGTCCATGACCAACAGATACATCTCCTTATTTAGCGAGAATGGTCGGATTGTCCACAAAATGTGGTTGTCTATGGAAACCGAAATTCGCACTGTCGATTTTTCTAATCGAAGGAAAGCCAGGAAACCCTAACTTTCCTTGACGTCCCAGATTTCTGCTAAACCAAACAATGACAGATCAAAGTACGAAATAACAGACGATGAAATCAAAGTAAAAGAGAGAATCGAAAAATAGAGTAGAGAAATAGAGATCTTATTCCGAATCTGCTTTGAGCGTTACAACAGGTGATATGTCGTGGCCGCGAGGGCTGTCGGCGAGTATCCTAGTTCTAACAGCGTAAGACTTGTAAACCTAGTTGAGACGCAGCTCGCTAACAAAAACGAAAATAAAACCTAATTTCTTTAAGTGTGAATTGTGAAGAAGTTTTTCTGCCTCCTCGTTTTCTCCTTAGCCTCCCTTTTATATGCCTTCATAAGTTAATCTCGTTTCCTTTTCTGCCCTAGATTTGAGTATATCCTTCCGCGGAAATATTCCTTTTATCGAGAATATTCCTTTTCTTCACGATTTTTCCATATTTATCTCCAAACTTTAACTTTATCGTGTTTTCCTTTTATCTTTCGCGGAACTCGGGTAAATTGTTGACGCAGTTGGGCCCGTTCTCGCTCCGGTATCGTAAGCGGACTTTTATCGTGTTTTAGGTCTTCCTAGGCCGTTTTGCGACTAAGTGATTTTTACGATTTCTTTCAGAGAAATCGTTCTTCGTACGATTACGCAATGATAGTTTGGCGAAATGATAAAACCGATTGTATAGTTAAGACAATGTCGGTGCTCGAGTTAACCGTTATCGTTTTATACGATCGGTACGAAGTTTTTATGAAAAGAACAAGCCTTTACGATTATTGCCGCGAAACTTCAACGAAAACTCCAATCGAGACGAAACAAGAGACAATCGAACGGATATTCGAAGGAGAAGATGATCGAGAGGACGTGGTCTAGTCAACCGTGGGCAACTAGATGTTATCCGTGCCTAGTCGACCATGGGTGACTAGACTTTCGTGTGAGTCTAGTCGCCCATGGGCGACTAGACTTTCGGGAAGAATCTAGTCGCCCAACGGCGACAAAACCTTGCTCATGTCTTCGAAACAACGCAATTATCCGATGTTTACGGTGATTTATCATCGCACTGAAACTCGTATCATGAGATATTTTGAGAGTCGTTCGGGAATCTTGGGCATTGATTTCGATTTTACCGTTTTTGACCCCAACAATTATCCCCCAATTCGCAAGTTTCAATTGCGACTCTTGCGGGCGAGTGGTGTGCGTTGTGATCGGAATTTACGGCCGAGATGATTGAGAAGATGAATTTTATCGATTATTTTATTGCGTAGAAATCCTTATAAATATTGGACTCCCTTACTTATTCCTCATTCATTCCTCACTTCTTCAAACTTTTTGATTTGAGAGCTATGACTTCCTCTTGTGATGGACAGAAAGCCAATGGCGCTGAGGTGGGTGCCGCCCCTCCGGGGAACTCTTCGAGTTCCCCGAATCATGAAGATATCCCGACACACTGATGTGTTAGTATTTTAGTAGCTTTTATTATGGTTTTAACACGAGAATTATGGTTTTTAATATGTATTCGGATCTTTTTGGCGCGGATTTGTGTTCTTTATTGTTTTTACAGAAATCGAGTTCGGATGTGCGAAAAGAATGCATTTTGGATGGATTTCAAGCATCGAAGGAAGTTTCTTGAAGGCTGGAAACTATCCAGACAGATGGACAAGGAAAGATCGATCCCTGTCTGTGGACCGATCGATTCCTGTCCCGTTTTGTGGACCGATTTTACGAAGAACCAGACCGAACTTATTTTGAGCCGGATTCAATACTAAGACCTATGCTCGTGTTTTCCTTTTCATTATGAATTTTTATAGACTTTTTGAGAGCAGAGATTGATTTGTAACCTAGGGAGAAGAAGCATCTTTTGTACTTCGAGTTTGAGAAGCTTTCTGAACCCTTTACACTTATTTTTGTTAAATACAATCATCTCTCTCTTTGATTTGATATGTGTTTATGCGATTATCATGAGTGAGTAGTCTATTCGTTGGGTTTAGGGTTCTCACATAGGGATTCATGATTTGTTGATATAGAATTGTATGATTAGGGANAATCTTAGATGAGCAATTCTTCTTAAGCCAATGGAAGTTGATGTTTAAGTGAATTGTGAACATACCAAACCTGTTAGGAATGCATGATTAGAAATCGAGAGTCAACGGAAGTTAGTCTCGAGATATCTAATATATAGGGAACTGTTACTACGAATGTAGATCAGTTCTATATTAGTGTTTGAGTTCAAGACGGTTTAAAACTTGTTCCCTAATCTATAATTTGAGTCTAATGAATTGTTTCCCTGAGAATACCCAACGCTCAACACTTCTTTGATTGATTTACATCCCGTTGTTGCTTGCATGCTTTCTTTGTTCTCTTAATTTCGATATTTGCATCTCTTTACAAGACATCTTTTTAGCTTTAGCCCGTTGTTTGATATTACATTCTTCGTGCTACCTTTGGTCTCTATGGATTCGATCCTGAACCACTAAAACGTACTTTTGTGCGCTTGCAGTGTTTTCTCGAGCGAAAACCTGAGCTGTAAAGTTTTCTGGCGCCGTTGCTGGGGAACAATAGGGAGTCTTAGAACTTAGGATCACTGTGCTTTCAGGTGCATGAACATGCCTCATACTAGAAGCCAAGGGATCGCGAATCTTCTCGAATTTGAGCCTGAACCTTCGCGTCTAGAGAGACAAAAGAAGAAAGAGAAGTTGCTGGAGGTTATTGAAGAATTTGAGTTTTCAGAAATCATGGGTGACAACTTGGGAGATCCCATTCAAGTTCATCATAATCCTCTCTTTCTTGGACTCCTTCCAGGAGATAATCCACCTGGAGGTGGTGGTGCTAATGTTGGTGCTGAGCATGCTGGCCAGCAAAATATTGCAGTTGAGGGGTAACAACGCGCAAATCAACCTCAACAGAGGATGACTCTGGCGTAGTATGACACTCTGGAGGCTTTCTATGCGAATCGTTCTGGGATTCGTCTGCCTCCCATAGAGAGAAGAGACTTTGAGATCAAGACAAGTCTCATTAACTTGGTGCAGCAGAATCAGTTTCATGGGTTGGCATCTTAGAACCCAATGCACCATCTGGATAAGTTTGAAGCCATCTGCAATACTATCCAGCACAACGGAGTACCTTCTGAAGCTCTGAAATGCAGGTTATTCACTTTCTCTCTGAATGACAAAGCTACAAGATGGTACAATAGTCTAGAGCCTGATTCTCTGAGGTCATGGGACGAAATTAAGGCTGCTTTTCTGGAGCATTTCTTTACAAAATCGAGGTTTATGTCTCTCCGAAACAACATTGCAGGATTTCACCAATTGGGTTCTGAGAGTTTTCATGTAGCTTGGGAAAGATTTAGAGAGTACCTAAATGATTGTCCACATTATGGGTTCTTAGATTGGAATCTCCTCAACATTTTCTATAATGGGGTTGAGGAGAAGTATCAGAATGCTATGGACATCGCGGGCAATGATGATTTCATGACCAAGACTGTGGAGGAAGCTTACATGCTGATGAATAACATGGCTAATAGTCAGACCAATCGCAGATCAGACTATGATCGTGGTAGGGGAGTTGTGTCATCAGATGCGAAGAGAATTGATGATCTGCAGTCAAATTTGGATGAGCTAATGAGGAGAGATCAGCAGGGAGTGAACTTTGCTGGAGAGAAGAACGATACAGCTATTCTTCAAGAGCAGAAGATGGGATAGATGTATCAGGAATTCAGGTCTGAGGAGCTGAATGATAGACAAGCAGATGTGAATTACATTGAAGGTCAAGGGAACTTTAGTAATAGAGGTTTCAACCATGAGAACCGATTCCAGAATAAGCCATACCAACAGAATCAGAGTGTCTTCAACTCCGGGTTTCAGAATAAGAATCAGAACAGTTGCTATCAACAAAAGCAATTTATTTCAGGAGGATTCAAGAACAACTATCAGTTGGGGTATCAGAATCAGAACCAGGGACAATCTTCTACATCTTCTGAAGATAGTGATCTGAAACAAATGCTCCACCAAGTGCTAGAAAATCAGACTAAGTCTGCTGTGGATATCAATCAGAAAGTTGATAGCATGTACAGTGACCTCAATGGGAAGTTTGAGGCTATGAGTGTTCAAATGAAGATGCTGGAAACACATGTTGCTCAGACTTTTGCGAGCAACAGAGCTCCCCCATGTGTCATTCAAGCCAAACCAGAGAAGAATCTGAAGGAATACTGCAATGCTATTACGGTTCGAAGTGGAAAAGAAGAAACAGGCTCGTCCAGGACAGAAAGACAGGGATCGATAGTGGAAAAGAAGAGACAGACTCGTCCAGGACAGAAAGATAGGGATCGATCGATCCCTGCCCTAGAATCGATCGATCCTTTTTCAATTCTACTTCGAAAACTTCTGGATAGAAGGACAGAGATCGATCAATCCCTATCTCTGGATCGTCCGATCCTTGTCTTGACGTGGGTTCATTATATTTTTGGGATGAATTGAAGGCACATGAGGTTGAGGATGAGTATGTACCACCCCGGCCTTTCATACCCAAGCCTCCGTATCCTTCCAGGCCCTATCAAAAGATCAAGGACGCGATTATGAGAAGCTGAAGAATCTAGTTGGTGAATTACATGTGTGATTGCCTTTCGTAGAAGCAGTCAAGATGGTACCTTCTCTTAAGAGGTACATGAAGGAGATTCTTTCAGATCGCATGACCTTAGAACAAGGTGTATCGGTTCTTACTTCGAAGTGTAGCGCAGTTCTTCAGAATATCACACCGGAGAAACGCGAAGATCCAGGTCCTTTTGTTTTGCCTTGAAGGATTGGATCTCTTACCTTCGAGAGATCTTTGTGTGACTTGGGCTCTGGAGTTCGTTTGATGCTGTTATATGTCTCGCAGAAACTGAATATGGTGTACTATAAGCCCACAAAGATGTCCTTGATACTTGCTGATAGATCAATTCGAAAGCCCATAGGTATTCTCGATAACATTCCTGTTGGTGTTGGGAAAGGCTATGTATACACTGATTTCGTAGTCGTAGAGCTTGACGAAGAACCCAAGGATCCTATCATCTTGGGTAGACCATTCTTATCTACTACTAGAGCGATGATTGATGTTCAGAATGGTCTAATCGATCTGCAGTTGGGTAAACTAGATGTGCGTTTCAACCTCGAGAAGTCAACCAAGAAGCCTACCATTGATGGGCATACATTTTGGGTAGACACTTTTATTGATGTGATTGAGGAGGATGTGGAGAAACCTTACACTGAGGAATGTTTTCATGTATCCTTATCACGGATTGAAGAAGAGGATGGTTTATTAAGGAAAGACACATTGGTGATTGCTGAAAAGAATGACGTCAAAGAAGTCCTAGATGGAGATGTTCATTCTACAGTGATAAAACTCAAGACCAAAAAGAAAATCAAGCAGAAAGAGCACAATACTGAAGAGAGATCTAAGTTGACCTTGATCCCTCTAGGATGCGATGGAGGTGCTATTGAGTACAAAGTGAAGCGTAAAGGCAGATTCAGACCTTTCTCTAAGGTCAGGGCCATCCTTACACCAGAGTTTAAAGAGAAAGGAGCAACTGCAATGAAGAAGACTATGAGCAGCATCCTTGAGCTGAAGATTTTTCGTTGGTGGAGCTTGCTTCAAGACAAGTTCCAAGGCCCTTCCAGACTGATCCATCGCCACTACAGCCAGGCTCGTGACTTTAAACAAGCGCTGAGTGGGAGGCAACCCACTAGGTAGTTTTCTTTTTCCTTTTAGTTAGTTTTGTAGTGTTTTTGGCTTTTATGTTTTAGTCTTTAGTGCTTTTTACGTTTTTCGTGTTTTTAGCCTTTTTATTGCAGGATAAAGATCACCAGACAGACGGACAGAGATTGATTGGTCCCTGTCCATGGATCGATCGATCCCTGTCTCATTTACGCGGCTACATCACACATTTTCAGGTAAGTTTGCTTATTCCCTTTCCTTTTCATCTTGATTTTATTTTTCTTTTTTATTTGCTACTTACCCCTTCCTTGGATTTGTTTCACACCGAGACGGTGTGAGATAAGTCTGGGAGAGGCTACTTATGTTTTTTCTTTTTCTTTTTGTGTTGTTTGAGTCATTGTGATATTTTTATTGAGTAAGTTATGGATTGTTTATGCTTCATGATGATTTCAGACTATTATCTATGCGCATTGCACTTATTTATATTCTCATTGACTATTTCATTTGGACTTTTAGCGCAGGCAAACCAGAATAACTCATGACCAAACTCCCTAGCAGAAATCTCTGGAACTCAGATAGTTGTCTGAATTGTTATTAACTCTATTTTATTTGGCTTACTAATGAACTTAAATGTTTTGATTCAGGAACTTAAAATCAGGAATCAAACCCATCATTCATGATTACATCCCCATTTCTTTTTCTACCATCCTTTTTGGTAATCCTGAGTGACCAGACTCATCTTTAGTTTGGCACACACCCTTACCTTATCTCCTTGAATCTCCATGCATTTCTTTTTAAGCTTATGTGCACACATGTATTACGGAGGGCAAAGATTTCTCCCGTTNTCCCGTTTGTCAAAGTTTATAATTTATAAGACCTAAACCCTACGCTTAATCCCGCAAGAGAACGGGGTCAATTGTAGTATTTTAGGGTCCTCCAAGGATTTAAAGACTTGGATAGTAGAATCTAAACAAGGAAATTATACTAAGGCTCCTAGTCTAGG
>OVAN01006742.1:0-20743 GCA_900406275.1 Anastatica hierochuntica | reverse complement strand
TACTCACTTCTCCTGTAGTGATGTTTGACTATGAAGGAATCAAACCTGTGACTCCACTCTCTAGGGGATTGTTTCAATCCATAGAGAGATTTCTGTAGTAAGCATACCTTGTGTTCCTCTCATTTCTTCACATATCCCTCTGGTTGGTTCATGTAGATCTTCTCTTTTAGGTTTCCATATAAAAAAGTTGTTTTCACATCCATTTGCTCTAGCTCTAGGTCTCTGTTAACCACAACAGACATAAGCAACCTTATGGACACATGCTTAACAATTGGAGCAAATACCTCATTATACCTTGGTTGTTCTACACCAGCTATCCCTGGCTTTAGCTTATAGATCCACTTGCATCCTATTACCTTTTGATCCTTTGGTCTATCTGCGAGTGACCACGTGAAATTCTTGAGCAAGGAATCCATTTCATCATCCATAGCAGAATCCCACAGATCACTTTCTGCACTTCTCTTAGCTTCTTGAAAGTTCTTAGGTTCTTCCATATTGATTAGCTATTCACTAGGAAGTGCAAAAGCAACAAAATCATCACTATCAAACCTTGATGGTGGCCTAGATACACGCTTAGCTCTGTCTCTAGCTAGAAGGTATCCACTCAGATCTTCCTCACTCTGTTCTGCTTGCCCAATCTCCTCATCCTCCTCTGACTCTCCTTCCTGTGAGCCTGTTTCAGCTAACCTGGATCCATCACTCTGTGGATTTACTTCTCCACCAAAACTTGAGGTTCCTGGTTGTGAACTCTCTTCTCCCAGAATTTCTTCCAACCTGCTATTAAAAGTAACTTTCTTCCTTTCTTTAGATGTCTCCACCTTCTCAGTTCGTGAGTCTTGAGAATCTTGAGAGAACCAATCCTTGTACAGCTTGTTTTCATCAAACACAACATCTTTACTTATGACCACCTTTAACTCATCCTGTAGCCATATTCTATATCATTTTGTGCCAATAGCGTATCCTAGGAAGACACCTTTTGTAGCCCTTGGACTTATCTTGTCCCTGATGGTGTGTACATAGGTTGTACACCCAAAACTCCTCAGATGGCTATAGTCTGGTTTACCTTTACACTATAATTTCTCTGGTATTGCAAAATCAATAGATGTAGCTGGGGTTCTATTGATTATATAAACTGCTGTTGAAGCAGCTTCTGCCCAAAACTTTCCATCCAAACCTAATTCTGTAAGCATGCACCTCACCTTGTCCATTATAGATCGATTCATTCTTTCTGAAACCCCATTCTGTTGGGGTGTGTAAGGACAGGTCTTGTGTCTCTTGATGCCAGACACTTTGCATAGCTTAACAAATCTGTCATTACAAAACTCTAAGCCATTTTCTGTCCTCAGACATTTTATCCTCTTCCCAGTTTGGTTTTCCATCAAAGTTTTCCAATCCAGGAAACTCTGATATTCTTCATCCTTTGTTCTTAGGAAATAGATCCAGACCCTTCTGGTAAAATCATCAATGAAGGTGATGAAGTACCTTGCCCCTGACAGACTCTGAGTTACACCAGGAGAACCCCATAGGTAAGAATGAATGTATGCCAAAGGTTCTTCAGTTGTGTGTTTAGCACCTTTAAAGCTCTGTTTGTGAGATTTTCCCATGGCACATGTCTCACAGAATCCTAGCTTCTTTAGTTCTCCTTTCTTTAGGTATCCCTTGGTTTCCAGAAACTTCATTGACTTGAAGTTCATATGAGCAAGTCTCTTATGCCACAATTTGGTTTTATCCTTTTCATCTTCTGTCAGATTTGCTTGAGGTTGCAAGACTGTGCCCTATAGATAGTATAGGCCTGATTGATATTTCCCAACCAGAACTTTCTGGTCTCCCTTGTAAAATTGCACCATATAGTCTCCACCTGTGTATCTACACCCTGACTGTTACTAAGGGTGACATGTGAGCCATCTGGATTCTCAATTGTAAGTTTCCCTTTACCTTTTACCAAACAAAAAGTGTTATTTCCCATAAGCACTTTGTTTCCCTCAAATTCCACAAACTCTGACAGTAACTCCTTTCTTGGAGTCATGTGAAAAGTGCAGCCAGATTCTAACACCCAATCATCTTGTGATGCCACCAGGCTTGCTGTTAAAGTTATTGGTTCTGGTAGAATCACAGCCACATTACCTGAGTTTTGAGGTCTTGATTGTTGAGTGTTTTTCTTCCTCNGTACTCCCCATTATTCCTTTTATCATTTCTCCCCCTTCCTTCCACATACAATCCTTCTGATTGTTGTGAGTTTTTCTTCAGAAGACCCTTTTGCCTTAGTTCATTTTCCTTGGAATATGCAGCGGTAACAACCTCACTAACAGTGATTGTTTCTTTTCCTGAACCATATTGAAGAGTATGTACCAATGGTTCATATGGTGGAGGAAGACCTGATAGCAGTTGAACAGCTTGATCCTCATCTGAGATTTCTATCTTTAAGTTGGCCAAATCTGCTATCAATTTCAAGAACACATCAACATTTTCTTCAATAGTCTTATCTTCTTCCATCTTATAACAAGAAAATTTCTTCTTCAAGAAAATTCTATTTGGTAGAGACTTTGCCTGATAGTCTCTTTCAAGAGCCTTCCACATTCCCAAAGCTGTTGTTTCATTCATAATTTTTCTCAGAATAGGATCACTCAAGCATGTGCTTAGCAAGCTTCTCACACGCAGATCCTTTTCAGCGTTCCTGATATCCACTTTAGGCTCATCACCTTCCACTCCTTTCCCCTTTTCTGAGACTACCTTCTCTGTGACTGATGTAGACTCATCTTGTAAAACAGATAACAACCCTTGTATCTCTAGCTGCCCAAGCATCTTGAACTTCCATAAGCCAAAGTCTCCTTTACCGTCAAATTTCTCCATCTCAAACCTTCCTGGTGTTGGATCCATCTTGATTCTAGGTCTCTTGTTAGTTACTGTCACCTGCAGATAACAGAAACAACCTCACCAGTATCCAGAGACCAAGATTACAACAACTTACTTCTTAGAGATTATAATGACAGGAGGAGTTTTAGTAGCTAAGAAACAAGTTCAAGATCGTTGATTAAAGAAACTCCCTGATCGATAATCCTTGATCTTCACAGAAGTTTCTTATTGTAGACAGCTTTCGAACCTTGCTAGCTTCTCTTATCAACCTGATCAGAGACTTTGATCTTCTCTTCTTTGATCGGTTATGCTCTTCTTCTTGTGAGTCACCTCCGAGTCTTTGTTCAATCCAGAACCATGGGCTCTGATACCAATTGTTGAAGAATTCATATGAATTCTATTCTTTGTGATTGCAATCTGGTTTCTCTCTGTCTCAGGTTTTGTTCAGCTCACACCTCTCTCAAAGAACAAAAGGATTCAAGAAGGCGATCAACACAATCACACACACGAATTATAGAGTTCCCCGGAACCTCGGATACATCTCTCTTCAGGATAAAGACCTAGCAATTCACTAATCTCGTTTAGGGTTTACAAGAGAATATGAAGAACAACAACAACAGAGAAATCGAAAAGAAGAAGAAGATGATACTAAAACTAATTTTGTTACTCTGTTTTTGTATCTCGACTCTGTATCTCTCTCTCTTTCTGTTATTTGAGTTTTGAGCTTAATAAACTGCTTAAGCCTCTTTCTTTCTGTTCTCCTGTTATTGGGCCCTTTTGGCCCAAACGTTAATTGGACCAAACTTCACAGGAATATCTGGTAAAGAGGACATTTGGTCCTTAATGGACATCTCATCCGAAAGATCGTTTGGTCCGTCAAAATACAGGGAGTGTGATTTCTTTATTGCCCACTAGTCTATGCACAGGTTTGAAACTCTAAAGAGGAGATTATAATTGTTTTGTGGCAATGTGAATCATGCTGTCCATTGTCAAGTGCCACAAACAACATTGGAAAAAGTTATGTGGTCTCGGCTTTTCATGTTTATCATTTTGAGCAGCTACTCTCAACTTCAAAAAGCGTCCATTCTGTGTTAGTCTGAAAAACAAAACAAACCAGGAAAAAAAAAAGAGTAAATCATCATACATACTCTTCCGTCCCACATCGAAAGGCCAAGGTTGTAAGATTTGTTTCTTGGGCATATATAAATTACGTGCATTTGTCACGTTTACGAGTAGAAGGTTTACCTATAAATCAACAAAACCAGTTTTCCAACATATTATATAGTTTATGTAAACTTGTAGCCAATCAGAAAATGGTCAACTTGAATCTAAAACTTATTTATATACAACGTACCATCGAATGAAACTTCCTTGAAATTATCCACCCCAGGTTTGTCTTATTTTACTATATTTAAGAAGCTTCTATACACTGACAAGACAAGCAACTGACACCTAAGATATATTTGTTGTAATCTTAGTTTATATATATAACACATATCAAGTTATGAATTTATTCCAACCAAAAAAACGGGTGGCAAAAAAGTTAAATGTTTGCTTTTTGATGTTCCAAATCAATATATGGACATTGATCACAACAACATCGTCAACGAAGCTAAATACAGAGTCTATATTAGCTTCGACAATAATGATTCATCGATCTCCTCTTTTATAAACCACCTCAGAGCTGCATTAAACCGCAATGGGATCTATGAGCTTGGTGATGAGAAGGATTGCTTATGTGATGAGCAAATTAGGGTTCTTGTGGTGGTTTTCTCGAGTAACTATAAGTTCTTTGTGCCGGAGAATCTCGTGAATCATCTCAACAACAAAGACCTCGTGGTGGTTCCCGTGCTTCATGGAGTCACGGTATCATCCGTGAAGCAGCAGATTGCGGAGCTCGAACTATCGAGCTCCGTAAATCAACTGCATATGTGTCTGCGTGGTCTACTAGAGTCGGCTGTATTATCAGGTCATGTATATAATGATGAGCAAAGGTACATACACATGTAACATAAACTACAATTTGGCTAACATTTTTTACCATATAAACCAGCAGGTCCGGGTTTTAATTTTACACATAATCTTCATAGGTAGGCAGATGCAAGAAAGCCTATTTTATCTAGGTGGTTGAGATGACTCGGACTCTTGTATAAACTAAGGCCATTAGGATTAATAAATCAAAATTTGGAAATGGGAAACATCTTAGAACTAACTTTTTGACAAGATTTGATTTTTTAAAAAAGTTATTAAACGGATAGCAGGTTAACTTTTAGCTGGAGTATAAAAGAATTAATTTGAAACTTAACTTTTGATCCGCTTAATTTTTACGAATATAATTTGTGATCGATCGGGGAGACAATTTATAATTAATGTGTGGTTCACAAAAAAATTATTTATGATTGATCGTGTTTAGATTTTTCGAGTATGGGGTTCTGGATTTTTTGGTTTTTCAGATTTTTCGGATATCCGTACGGATTTGAATACATATTATGTTCGGATAATACTCGATATTCGAAATACCGTAAAACAAAACAGGTTGGTGTATTTCCTTTTTTGAAAACATCAGATGACAAAACTTTAATTTTTACAGTTTATATAAATTAATTTTATAAATTTTCTAGATTATTTTAAAATTTTCAATTCTTGATTTTTTGTATTTTTGTGAGAAATTTTATTTAGAAAATATTAGTATTGAAATATAATTATTCTAAAAAACTTATGGTTTTATTTTAAATGTGAAAACAAAATATATTTTAAATTTTTGGTTAAAATTGATGATTTTCGTTTTTAATTAAATATCTTATTTTTTAAATATAACAAATGTATATTTGTCATTACCTCACGAAACCGGGCTTCGAACCCTGCACATGTCTTTAGTGAGAAGAACTATTTGTCATTAGACTACAAACGCCAAGAAAAAAAACAAATATATATATTAGAATAACAATAATAAAATATTATAATAAATTAAATATCATAATGAAATGTGATAGTAATTTGTATAGTATACCACATGATATCAAAGTTATTTGTAAATTGGTATGTCTTCTTTAATATGTAAGATGATCAAATCATTAAATGGATAAAATATCAATTTTATAGATTTTTTTTTTTCGTTAAACAAACTTTGGTTAGATGATGAATAGATTACTTTCCCACACATAACCTCATACATGCAGAATCAGGGGCTGATAATTTATGGGTTCTACCTATAATCAACTTTTTGTCTATTAAAATACTCCGTTTCAATTTAGGTGATGTTTATGAGTATTTTTAGTTTCATTTTAAGTGATGTTTTCATATTTATATGCAAAAGTTTAATATTATTTAGTGTTTGTGACCATTTTTGTATTCCGTAGTTTCATTTTTATTAGTTAAATTAATTATATTTAAGGTTGATTTTATGAAGAATACGTATAAAAATTGGTAAATCTTTAATACGTATGCAATAATCTTAAAAAATCACTTATTATGAATAGAGAGAGTAGATTTTATAAAAAAAAAAACTCATGTACGAGGTTTCAACCCCCACCTATTGAGGTTTGTTATGGACAGCTATAACTAGAGTTGATAAAATTTAGAGAAATATGAAGTTCTGACCAAGAATCTACCATTAATTAACTATCCAAACTTTCAAAAATTGTTAATTAGACTTTTGTCCCCATTTTTTTTTTGTAAGAGGATGGAGATGTTTTACACCTCCATTATTATATCATTTTTGTGGCATTCCCAACCTTTTAAATATCGTTTTTTGTTTTGGCATTTGGCATATTAATCCTAAAATTAAAGATGACTCTAAAACTAATAACGCAATGCCCCAACCCCAATCTTGTCATGCTTCTACGTACCCAGGATCAGCTTTATGTGCATGCATGGGGGGTCAAACTCTTTCAACATGTACAATACATATAAACCTTACAACTATATATGTTAATTAATAATTAAGTATTACATGGTTTTGTAAGAAACACGTCTATTAAAACGTGTTGGACATTCTATCTATTTATTTTCTTTTGTAACTAAGTACAGAAAATGATCATATATAGTCCGAGGTTTCTTATGGAAACTAAATCAGAAATTTGAGTCATATACGTTAGGGATTGGTCAAAGAAACGGCATTGACGCTTTGACCTTTGAAAAGATAATTTACGAAATTTATTCAATATAATTAAATCACGTGTATATATATAAATTCCATACGTTATTACAGTTTTACGTGGTTAACGAATTTATGAGTTATAATATATACACATTTTATTTTGTAGTGAATCCAAATTTACGGAAGAAATCGCCAGGGATGTGTTTGAGAAGCTATATCCAACGGAAGAGATTGGGATTCACAGTCGGCAGCTAGATATAGAAAACTTGCTATGCAAGCAACCATGGGGCCTCCGAACTCTAGGCATTTACGGTGAGCCTGGCATTGGCAAGACAACTCTAGCTAAAGCCGTCTTTCGCAAAATGTCTGGTGGATATGATGCTTCTTGCTTCATCAAAGACTTTCACAAAGAGTATAGTGAAAAGAGACTTGCACCTTTATCTGATGAATACTTTGGTGAGACTCCAATGGAAGGGTTTGACCAAAACAGTTCTGTTTCAGAGCCAAGCAGCCGTCGAAAAAGAGTTCTCATTGTTCTAGATGATGTGCAAAATGCTAAGGACGCAGAGTTATATCTTGGTGAAGGAGGGTTTGGTCCTGGGAGCTTGATTATCATAACATCAAGAGATAAACAAGTTCTTGACGACTTCAATATCAGTGAGACTTACGAGCTTCAAGGTCTAAACCAAGAAGATGCTTTAAAGCTATTCACAAGGTGTGCCTTTGGAAAAGATGTGACAGAGCATGATACTTTGGATTTGTCAATGAAAGAGATTGAATATGCTAATGGGAATCCATCAACTATCCGTACTCATGCCATCAAGAAGAAAATGGAACTGAATGCTCGATCGAGTAAAAGCCAAGAATCTTCACGCCTAGAGAATAACACATCTATGTGGATAGTTCCATATGAAGAGGAAGTAAATATGGATCGTTGTCCATCACGAGACAATGTTGACTTGGAATGGTTGATGAGAGAATTGATGGACTCTACAAGCGAAGTCATCACGTTAGGTAAAAGTAGAATCAGTAAATATAAGAGATATTTCATGTGCATAGCAATGTCTTGGTTTTTTGGTTGGCTTTGGAACTTTTGGGGGATAAGGAGAGTTTGAGGTTAACAGAACCAACCTTCATTAACTTACTTCTTGTTTACAGTTGTATATCTGCTCTATTTTTGTCTATATTATTCGACTATTAGATATATTGTATATACATATAAATAAAAGCAACCTTCTTGTACAAATATCCCAAAGGCTTTCCATGAACAGTTTTTGTTTATATGTTGTGTCCTTTTTTCTCTGTTATTTGCAAGTGAAGTGCAAGAAGCTTCAGAGGTTAAATTTTGCAATTTGGTTCTGACAATGTGTTCCTCAATTTCTACTACAACTTTAAGAAATGGTAGATCAATATTATGTATCTGTTTAACCAGCAACAAGTCATTAACAAAACATATTGATTGGTACAAGCATTTTGGAACTTTTGCAGTTACTAAAGTTTGACACAAAACACTAAAGACGTAACCTGGTTAGGTCGATTTTGCAGGAACAGTTCCAGGTAGCTAAACCGTGAATCCGCTTTACATAGTGATCCATTGCTTCCAAAAACAGAAACTCTGAAAGTCTTCTTCTTGCCAAAATTAGGTTGTTCTCTCTCGCTCTCTCTTATTTTTCTGCAAAAAGATCAAAACTTTTGTGCAGCCAACACAGCTCTGCACACCTATGATTTCAAATAGTAAGATCGGAGTAAGATTTCTAAGAATCTAGCATGCTTGAAGTTATCCGATCTTGTTCAAAACGTGCATAAGCTCTTCTAGTTCTCAGAAACAAGACAACACTTGAAGCTAGTCCAAGAACCGACAAGCATCCCCACCACAGAAATGTTAGGAAGTAACAGTCTTGTCCCATACATATAACCGACTCAGTCTTTGACCCAACCATGCTATGGGATTCATAGACCAAAGCAGCTAAGAAACCATAGACCAGTGATCCTATCGGTATGTTTGTGATGAGGATGTTGTGGTTAACCCCGACGCTATTGGGTCCAAAGAGCTCAGATGTGATAGAAACAGCTGCGGCAAATATGAAACCCGAGCTTAGACCTATTAGAGCTGTTCCAGTCTGTAATGCTGACAAACTTCCTGATGATGCCAACAAGAAGAGAGCGACCGTTGTTGGTAAAAGAGCAGTGGTCAGCCACCCGGTTCTCGCAAAATAAAACTTCCTGCACAATTCACATTTCAATTAACATCCTAATAATCTTCTCATGATGCTAGAACCAGTGGAAACAAAGGGGCTTGCGGAAAGGACTTACGCTCTGATATAGTCCGGGGTTGCTGAAAGCAAACGACCGAAGAATGAGAAAGACGAATAAAGCGTGACAAGAGTTGTAGTCTCAGAGCTTTGTCCTAAAGATTGTGCAATCTGTCCAAGGTTGTTGCTGTAGACAAGGCCAATCGTGCCACCGCAAATATATGCTATATAGTAAAGCCAGAAATCTGATCTGCATAAGAGCAAAGGTAGAGGATGCTCTTCTCCAAGCATTCCAAGCTGGTTTCTTGTAATGAGCTTACTGCAACAACGCCTATCGTCTTCTTCAAAGAAACTCTTCTGATCAGGAGTAATGACGGTTCTCACAACATCTTCGTTTAGCAACTGGTAGCCTTCGAGGCTGGCTTGACGTGTCACCATTCCTTTATGCATCTCAAGCTCATCAACATCAACAAGAATGAAACCGGAACCCTCTAAACGGAAACTGGAGTGGATATTGTGTAGATACCAATTGCGAGCATAGACTAAACCAGGAAGGCATAGAGGAAGAATCAAAAGCAGAATTGACCCACCAAAGAGCAGACGAGCTGAAGTTACATCAGAAGTTTTTGAACCAAAGAGAAGCAGATAAACACCGTTCAAAACCGCTAATATGTTAAGCAAGAGAAACATGAGAGAGTCTCTTCGAACTCCATCTGGTGGAAGAGGTTCAAGAGGCGGTTGGCGAAGAATAGGGATTAGAGCAGCAAAGGAGACAATAAGAGGTATGAGGGCGTTTAACAGAAGGTATAGCTGTGTAGAAACAGGATTGATTGCGTTATAAGCAAGAGTATACAAGGCAGCACTTACACCATTGAAACTCACTGTGAGAGAAAGTGCAAGTGATCTGTTTGCAGGGAAGTTTCTGATGCAGAGCACAAAGCAGACTGTGTTAAACCAACAGATGCTTAGTCCAGCTAACAAACAACACAGAAACACCTGCCACAATTAGACAGAAACCATACTTAGTCGCAAGATCGATCCCACGGAGTGACTAAAACAATGTCACTCTTTTAAGAATCCTAACAAACGTTACATTTGAGCACAACTTTCTTGTAGAGAAAGTTTGTCATTCTCCTAACTAAACCTAACAAAACTAAATTGACCCCAAGACAACTCAAATAACTTCATAGACACCATATAATATTTTTTTAATCTGAAAATAAAATACTTATCACATGACAAAGGTTCTCCAATGCTTCGTTTTCAAAAAGAATAGTTGATAATGCAATAAAACCAAGATCCGATCACAAGAAACCATAAAGATTCTTCAGATGGTCATCATCAACCCCACAAGACAAAGTCGAAACAAGCCAAAGAAAAATCACGTGCCACCAACCAATCAAATGGAAAAAAGAAAAAATGTTGAACTTCTTCTTCTTCCAAACTTACAAATCTTAGATTTCGTTTCACTTGCAACCAGAAAATAATTTTTTACTCATATCATAAAAAAAATATTAACTTTACTAATACGTAGATGCAAACAACTAAAAACACTTCTCTATATGTATATTTCGATGTACTAAGACAAACAAGAAGTACATTTTGCAAACTCATTAGAGTTAAAGATTCGATGTACTAAGACAAACAAGAACTACATTTTGCAAATAGAGTTAAAATCTTCAAACGAGATAATATATTAACTAAATCAATAGAGTAATTAGTTAACAAAATTCAATACGATCTTCATCAATGAAGTTTATATGCCATAAACTTTGTAGAATCGTCAATGTCAATTGGTTCAAGAAATTGAAATGTTACCAGAATGTAAGGCAAAGAGATGACGTTAGTGATGACAAGCCACTGAAGACCATAACCGACGAAACCCATAATCGCCGCCGCGAAAAGAACCGTCCAGAGAGGGAAATACAAAAGTGCTAATCCCGATGACCAACCGAAAACTTTCCCAAGATCCGAAGCGACGGCCAGATAGTTCAACTGTACTTGTGAAATCCCTAGAACCGATTTCAAATCCGACGAGTAGGTCGAGAAATCGAAATTCGTACCAGTGAAAGCTTGAATCCAGATCGTCGCAACCAGAATCATCCATTTTCTCGACTGCCCCGCCATCTCCTTCCACCGTTGTTAACGATCTCCCACGGCGGCGATTTTGTTTGCTCTCTCTCTCTCTCTCACTCTCACTCGCTCTCTGGTGTGAGATTGAGAGTAGTCGATGGCTCCAATTGGAAATTGCTTTTAGAGCAAAGTGAAGTGAAGTAAGAATTATTTTTTCTTCTACAAAGAACGACGAATCATATTCGTTTACGTGGCGGCATTTTCATATAAGGTATAAAACCGACTTGGAATCCTTTTTTTCCGGTTTATATGGTTCCGGTTTGGTAATTCTTTAAGAAATATGAAACCAAATTTCGGAAATTTCCTTACTAATTCACCAATTTTGAACAATTTTCATAATAATCACTTTTGACACTTGCAAATTTGTGTCGACGGCATTTGTTGTTTCTTTTTCTGGAAATTACACAAATTGATTTCTTTTCTAAAAAAAAATTTATGGCATGTTATGGACATCATCCATAAAATGGATATTTTGAGAATGATTTTTCTGAAAATAATTACTTAAATAATTATATTTGAGACAAAAAGAAAAATTTTCTAATTTTATTATATAAATATGAACTCATTTAACGTCATCTTTAATCAATATGTTCTTAGGGCGATTTCGTCTCCGACGGCGGATCTGATTTCTACTTGTTTCTTTGTGTATATCGTCATCACCCTGCAGATCTCGCTCTGTTCTTTCGTGTTTTACTGCTATGTGTAGGATCCATACATCGTCATCTCTCATTGTCATCATAATCTCTCTTTCTGATCATGTCATCTCGCTTCACCTTCAAGGAGAAGGGCAAAGGAGTGGCATCATCGACCCATCGTTGGTCCAGNCCCCCCCCCCCCCCCCCCCGTGAATAATGCTGATCTAATTGAAGCGAACCGGCTGACACTGGTCGATAGATCGCTGAATCCGGAGGCTCAGCCGCCACGTGTGGTCATTAGTTTTTTACCACAATTGTGGGATCTCTCAAACCCTGTTGATGGGAAGGTTCTTGGACGTGAGCGCTTCAGCTTTACGTTTAAATCAAAAGCTGAACTTTCTTACGTGCTCAACAAGACGCCATTTCATTACAAACGCTGGATGCTAATTCTCCAACGATGGGAACCAGTGGTCTCTGATTCGTTTCCCTCACATATCCCATTCTAGATCCGGGTTCATGAACTACCAATCCACTATTATAAACCGAACATCCTTGAAGCTATTGGCCAAAGCATTGGCACTTACATACGCTGCGACTCGGATAGGGGACGCATTCACGTTGATATCAATGCGATGAAACCATTAGTGGTTAAAAACTCTTCACATTTGCTACTAGTGAGCAAGCAACTTTGGAATTCGAGTATGAGCGCTTACTCCGTCATTGCTTTCAATGCAATTTTCTTCTCCATGAGCAAAAAGAGTGTACTCATTGGTCGAGGTCCTCTGCTTCTATAGGAGTCAGCCAAAGGAACACTTTGCAGCGTCTTGAAGCTGACAAATCTCGCTTTGCTGAGCGGAAGGATGTGGAAAAAGTCTCTCACGCCCCTTCTTCACGAGACACTCATCACTATGTTGTTGCTAATAACAAAAGACAGAGGAGGGACTCCACCACTGACTCTCTCACTCACTCTGTTTATGATGCTCGCTCTTCTGATGGGGATTGTGGATACATAATCCAACACTTATAATTTATATGAGTTTTTTGGATGATGAAGACACTTTGGGATGAATCTCGTTAGGATTAAAAGATGAACAACGAGGTTTCTTTATTGACTTCCTTAAACGCGTACAAATGATGTTAACGATATTGAATAATAAAAGATTGTTGTTACAATTGATCAATTTAACTGAAAATAATCTAAGTGTTCTTTTTTACGAAAGATCCCCCCCTTGCTAGTCATGCCTCTGCCTTTTATATTCGTTAGGTTTTTATCTTTGTTCCTTGATATCCCGATATCTCCTCCTCATTTCTCGGAGCTAACTCCACTTTTTCAGCCTTCTCCCCCAACGAATTTGACTTAGCCCTTGACAGAAACCTCGATCGATTTTGGAACATTCGAGCCTTCTCTCCAACTAACTTTGAATGTGGGCCCAAGGATGCGGCCCAACTTGTTTCTTCGGGCACTCATACCGAAAGCTGCTGGCTTGACCAAACTAAAGGCTGCCCCGAACGGAGCCTCTTCTGATCGCTTAGCCTTCTGGCCTTTTAGGATGATTTTGCTCTTCCTTGCCTGGACCTATAAGGCCTCATTGGCTTATGGCGGGATCTGGCACCAACATTTGCCCCCAAGCTTTTGGGCCGAGACTTCAAGGCCCAAGAAGTGGAAACTATTAGTTTGATCCCGCCTTTATTTAGTTTCGATAACTACGAATCCAATAGGAGATCTCTCCTTAATTTAAAACCAAGGGCTGAGATCTCGTGACTTAGATTTCAACGGTGACGATTTAACGGAAGTTGAGAAGACCTGCCTTGGAACTCGCTTACTTGACATGATACAAAGATGGCTCATTAATCTCTTCACACCATTATCTCACGCTTCTAGTCCACGATCTCCAAGGTAATCATCTCTCTCCTCTTTATTTACTTTCTTCCAAAGACGAAACTTCTCGTCTCCTTATCTTTCTTTTAGAACCATAGAAATTAGGAACCTCTAGGGCTTCTTGTTCCTTCTACTCTTTAATTAGGCTTGGTTGGTTCGTCTGAGATTCTTTCCGTTCCTCTTTCCTAGTTTTCGATCACCTTTTCCCTATTCCCGATGGGTCATCAGGCTGCAGAAGGTTCCAAGGCTTCGAAGAAAGGGGGTAAACGTAAACAGATGAAATCTGGGATGATTGATAAAGCTACTACCGTCGCCATCTCGACAGAGCAGGTGGCTCGGTCCCTTGCTGTCGTAGGATCGTAGAACCCCTCTTTTGGTCCTCACCAGCCCTCATCCATGACGTCTCAAGACATTGTGAATTTGATGGCTCTGGTCCAAGAACCCAAAGGTTTAGCCAGACTCTGTGACTCTCACGAGACTCCTGAAGATGCTCCTCCGGGATGGTTCTGCTTTCATGAGCACTACATCACCAAGAATCACCTTAGATTCCCACTCCCGTCTCTTCTTCTAGACCTATTTGGTCATTTTCGTTTATCACTTCCTCAGCTTTGCCCTTTTGTATTTTGGGTCCTTCTGGGTTCGATAACTAGATTTAGAGAGAAAGGTTATGTTTTTGGAATCCGTGAACTTATATACCTTTTTATGTTGAAAGAGAGCCCTCCAACCAAAGGGGCTAGCGGGACTTACTATCTGCCTGCTAAGCCTGGTCATGGAATTTTCAAAGTAGTTGCCAATGACGAAAACTAGTGTAGACGATTTTTCTTTGTTAAGATCGATCCACAGACGGTTCCCTAGGGTCGTATTTTACGCACTGCTTGGGGTCAAATGGATGGTCCGGGGGTTTTATTTCAGGATTTATGCTTCTATGTACTGACTTATGTTGAAAACAGCTAATGTTTGACTTTTCGTTCTTGCAGGTCCCTCTGAATTCCCCCTGTTAGACCTGAACGTGGCCAGATCCCTTGTTAAGGAACTTAAGGAGACATCCGCTAAATGGTCTGACTTCCCAGCTAGTCGGATTAACAGAGCTAGATTCCCAGACTAATTCGAGGCCACATTTCCAACCCCAATTCCAGTGAGCTTTTTTGAAGGTTTGACTACCTCTCCTTTCCAATGGACCCCTTTTTTGTTTTATACGAAAGTGTTTATTAATGGCTTGTTTGTGTCTTTTCAGAATCTGACGAGGAGGCTCCTATCGATGTATCTATCGACGCCATCACTTCCAAAACCGTTTCAAAAATGCCAATTTAGAAGTCATTCCGTAACGAGCCCAAGCCAAATAATGCCACGGGGAGTTTAAGGACTCAAGGAAGTACTGGAGACAAGGTCTCTGCGGGCTCCTTCAGGCAATCAATCAAAGAAGTTCTTGATGACGGCTCTTCCAAGCTTCCCTTGATTGCCCTCCCCCTTTCTACTGTTAAGGAGGCTTTTAAAGTTTTGGGGAGATCAATGGAGGGATCTGAGGCCGCAGGTCTCGAGGTGATGGGTGACGAGATGGTGGCTGTGAATATGAGACCTCCAAGAGACGTGCCTCAAGTTCCGTGAGGGCCACGGATGACCAGAAGTCTGATCACTCTTCTAAAAGAGTTCGTACTGAGTCTAATGAGAAGAATTCGAGGTCCGCTTCTTCCAGAAATAGCCAAGGCTCATGGAACTTTATCCATTCAAGGCCCAAGTCGATTTTGGATGACGCTTGGGAGCTGGCAACATTGATGTGTCACCTGAAACAGATCGGATGTGCTTTTCCTGTCATATTTCACTTGTCAAATTCTGAGGGGTACCTGGATGTTGCCTATTGCATCGGTCAGCTACAGTTTTCCAGTTTTGATTTACTTTCGTCATCATTTTCGTTTTTTACTTTGCACTTTATATCTTTATGCAGCTAGCCAATGCTTTGAATAAAGCACTCTTAGGCCATAAGAACTAGATAAAAGGTTTTCCGATGCTAGGGAGCTTCAGGATGTGAAGGAAGCTTTTCAAGAGGCCAAAGACCAGCTAGACCGCTCAAGACTGCTATCTCAAAAGCTCGAGGCTCAGGTGGAGGAGCTAAAGTATCAATTGCAAGTCTCGCGTGTGAAGGTTGATGATCTCAAACTTGATGTCGATGTCAAAGGTAAAAGGGTTTCCTTTCTGGAGAGTTCTAAGAGGACTTTAGAGGCTCAAGTGGAGGATTTAATCTCGGTGAATAATGAAATGACTAAGAACAAGACTGCTGAAATTCGTCTGGCTGTTAGGCGTGGGAAGAAGGAGATTGTGGGAGCCTACGAGAAGGTGTTAATGATGATGAAGGAGAAGTTTGAAAAGAAGAAAGAAGAGAGCTCTCTCCAAATCCATGTTCAAGAGATTCAGGCTAACATGGAACTCCTGGAGGACCTGATTTCTCAAGAGATTACTAATGTTCAGGAGGAGCATGAAAAACTAGCAGCTCTTTACCCGGAAGCCAAGGAGAAATATGAAAAGGCTTAGGTTTCGGATTTCACTGTCAGCAAGTTGCCTCTTCTCCAGATATCCGAGACTTCGAATGTTGAAGCAGCTCCTGCCACGAAGGCTACTGACCAATTTAGGTCAGGTGAGCATGGTTTCAACGTAGGTCTGGCTGATGCGGGTGAGGTTCGTGAACAGATATCCAAAGAGGTTGAGGATAGGATGGACGAAGCCTGAGGGAATCGAAGGGCTGCTTTCTTTCTTTTATTTTCTTTAACTTTATTTTGGTACTTAGAGCCTGAGGAGACCTTTAAACCTTATTTACTTTTTGGTACTCGTAGCCTGGAGAGGCTTTTAAACTCTTTTGATGAGGCAGTTGGGTGCCTTTTAATATGCTAAGTACTATTCGAATTTTCGTTGTTTTAGATGTCACGAAGGTTATGGTTTGAAAAAGTCTTACTTTAAACTTCAGAGTGTCTAAGAACGGACCTTCAAGCCTTATAGACTAATATGGGACCAAGTTCCCTTGATCATACGATGCCCCCATACCCCCTGGGTACCGGGCTTAAATCTTGAAACATAGTCGATGGGATATATGTTTAAGGTTTTTGTTGGCTTTCTAAGCCTTGGTGAAATTAGGTTTCTAGGAACCTTGAACAATCATCGTCGAGGATTATATGTCCTATGAAACCATTCGGGTTTCTAAGAACTTGATTGGATGATAAGGTTCCAAAAACTTTTGGGTTTCTGGGAACCTGATTTTGATGATAGGATTTAAGGCGTTTTAGGTTTCTAGGAACTTGATTTTGATGATAGGATTTTAAGACCTTTTAGGTTTTCAAGAAACCTGATTTTGATGATAGGATTTTAAGACCTTTTAGGTTTCTAGAAACCTGATTTTGATGGTAGGATTTTAAGACCTTTTAGGTTTCTAGGAACCTGATTTTGATGATAGGCTTTTAAGACCTTTTAAGTTTCTAGGAACCTGATTTTGATGGTAGGATTTTAAGACCTTTTAGGTTTCTAGGAACCTGATTTTGATGATAGGATTTTAAGACCTTTTAGGTTTCTAGGAACCCGATTTTGATGATAGGATTTTAAGACCTTTTAGGTTTCTAGGAACCCAATTTTGATGATAGGATTTTAAGACCTCTTAGGTTTCTACGAACCCGATTTTGATGATAGGATTTTAAGACCTTTTAAGTTTCTAGGAACCCGATTTTGATGATAGGACTCGTTAGGTAATGGTGTACAAAGAAATATTTTATTCATTTTTCGTTGTTACAACGCAAATGCTTGTTCTTGGATCTGGTGTGCTTTGAGACCTGTTTACCAGACGTCTGTTGGTCGGAGGCTGTAGCTTTTGGAACGACCATCCAGATATCTAAAATTGCTTAAATAGATGACAGTTATTTTCGATGTGGTGGGGTCTGCAGTCATTGTGGGAGTTGCCTACGTACCCTGCCAAGGGATCAAGCCTAACGTAGTTCAGTTGTTTTGATAGTACCTAGTGATAATACCTCTTGAGGTTCATGGCATTCCATGATCGTATTTCTGGTACCACGGTTCGTACCTTTACGAGCTTGAAGACTTCGGGACGTACCATGTGGATGATCCGGTATGGACCCTCCCATTTGGAACTTAACTTCCCGGCGTCTCGCTCTTTGGCGTTGTCGAAAACTTTCCGCAGGACCATGTCCCCTACAACGAGTTTCTGAGGCTTTACCTTAGAATTGTAATGTCGGACCATTGCCTGCTGGTATTTTTGTATACGGATCATTGCCTGATCTCGATGTTCTTTGATAAGGTCCAGGTTATCGAACAACAGCTGGTCATTGACCTCGGGGTTTGAGGTACAAAGGCTTAACCGGAGACTTCCAACTAAGGTTTCGGCGGGGACTACAGCCTCCATCCCATAAGCTAGAGAGAAAGGGGTCTCATCTGTAGCTCTTCTTGGGGTAGTACGACACGCCCATAAGACCTCATGCAATTTGTCTGACCAAGTCTTTTTGTTAGTACCCAAGCGTCTTTTAAGGTTTGCTAATATTGATTTATTAGCAGCCTCAGCCTGTCCATTTCCTTGAGGGTATCGAGGTGTGGACGTAGTTAGGCGTATGTTCCATTTGTCGCAGAAGGTAACGAATTCGTCGGATATAAACTGAGACCCGTAATCTGTTAAGATTTCATAGGGGACTCCATAGTAGCATATGATGTCTCGCCATACAAATCTTTCGACTTCAAATTTGGTTACTTGTTGGAGAGCCTCAACTTCTATCCATTTGGTGAAGTAATCGGTTAGGACTAGTAAAAATGCAGTTTTTGTTTTCCTTTTCCTGATGCAACCAATGGTCCCACGACATCCATAGACCACCGCATAAAGGGATAGGGTGCAGATATCGAGGATAGCTTTTCGGTTGGTTGGTAAATGATCGGGGCATGCCTTTGGCATTTGTTGCATTGAGATGAGTATGTCTCGCAGCCTGCGATTATGGTGGGCCAAAAGTAACCTTGTCTTTTGATTCGGAAGGCTAAGGCCCGACCACATGTATAGTTTCCGCATGAACCCTCATGTATCTCTTTCATGAATTTAATGGTATCAGGGCCATGAATGCATTTTAGGTATGATCCTGACACGCTTCGTTTATAGAGATTGGAGTCAATTATGCAATACCTTGCGCTTAAAACTTTGAGTTTTCAAGCCTCCCACTTATTGGGGTGGGGGGTGGGGGGGGGGGCTATACCCTCCCGAATGTATTGTATAATGGGAATTTTTCAATCTTCTCTTCCAAGTACTCTATCGTGAAGAGATTCATGGGGGTCTTGTTCTGGCTCGTTTCCAGGTTCCGTGTCACCATCTAGAATTTCGTGAATCTGGATTGTGCCCTTGGAGGTACTTTTAGAGTCGGGCTCTGTGGAGTCTAGGGTCTCTGTAATACCTTCTAGGCTCGCTCTAGTGATTGGAGCCTAGATCGTGCCCTCAGAGGTATCTCGAGAATACGGTTCTGAAGATCCTTTATTCTCGGAGGTACCTGTTGCACATATACCTATATGTGGAGTTTGAGTCATGCCCCCAGAGGTATGCTTTTTGATATTGCGATTTCTGATTTTTGGGAACCAGAATGTTATAAGGACATAAGTAGGAGGCTGGTCCCAGGTAGCTGTTGCGGCTGCTACTTGAGGCAGGGGTCCGTCCTGTTGTTCCTCAGAATTATTCTTTATTTCAGCTTTGGTAGCTATGTCAATGTTAGGCTCATCTATGCCTTCCATTGGTATGATGCGTTTGACAAGGGGATCAGAGGTAGAGGATAAAGCTGTTAAGGCGTCGGCGGAGGAATTTTCTCCACGAGGGATCCTCATCAGTTCGAATTTATCGAGCTGTTTGGTAAGGTTACAGACGACCTCGAGGTATGCCCCCATTCTCTGGTCCCTCATCTCGTATTCCCCGTGAAATTGACTGGTCACTAACTGGGAATCGTTGAATGCGTTGAGCTCTCGGATCTCGAGACCTATTTCTAGTTTCAGGCCTGCGAATTGAGCTTCATACTCAGCTTCATTGTTCGAGGCGTTGAAGCCGAGTCTGTAAGATTGCTCGACTACTTCGCCTGCTGAGGAAGTCAGCCTTAAGCCAACCCTAGAACCCTGCCTTGAGGATGCTCCATCGACATGGAGAGACCATTTCGGGGTTACCGATTTATCAAGGTGCTCGGTTGTTAATTCGATAACGAAGTCTGCGAGAACCTGAGCTTTGGCTGCGATTCGAGGTCTATACTCTATGTCATACTCGCTAAGCTCAATTGCCCACTTGGACAAGCGTCCGGACTAGCTAGGACTGTGTAGGACTGAGCGTAATGGTTGTGAAGTCATTACGACGAAGCTTTTTGGTCACGGTTACGACAGCTAGGGCTAGTTTTTCCATGGCAGGATGCCTGTTTTCTGCGTCTACTATACTTTTGCTGGTATAATAGACATGTTTCTGCTCGTTTTGTTCCTCTCGTATTAGTACGCCACTGACTGCGGCAGGCGATACCGAGACATACAAATACAATGGTTCTCCTACCACTTGTTTTGAGAGTATGGGAGGTTCCGAAAGGTAAGCCTTCAGCTGCCTGAATGCTTCTTCGCATTTCTCATCCCACAGAAACTTCTTGTTATTTTTAAGAAGCTTGTAGAATGGAAGGAATTTATCGGTAGACCTAGAGATGAATCGGTTTAAAGCGGCGATTCGTCCGGNTGTACCTCACGAGTAGTTTTAGGTGATGGCATCTCGAGGAAAGTAGCTATCTGTTTTGGATTTGCCTCAATACCTTGTTCTGTTACCAGATAACCAAGGAATTCTCCTGAAGGTACCCCGAAAGTACACTTGGCGGGGTTTAACTTCATATCATATTTGTTTAGGATATCGAAGCAT
>OVAN01006741.1:0-20743 GCA_900406275.1 Anastatica hierochuntica | reverse complement strand
GTAGGTTTGGCGTCAATTGGCGTTTAGACGTTTTTCCGAAGCGACGCGGCTCTTCAACGCTTTTGGTGGTTTCGTATTGCTTCGAAGTTTGTATTTGCCTCCGGGAGTTTCAGGCGTTGATTTCGATGTTACCATTTTTTACCCCAACAGTTAAGCCCCCCCCCCCTCCCCGCTCGCAAGACCCGATTGCGAGTTTTGCGGGCAAGTGATATGCGTTTAATCGAAAATTTTATTGCGGAGGGATTCCTATAAGTATGAGACTCTTCCTCTCATTCCTCACTCACTCTTCACTTTCTCCTTATTCTTTGAAACTTCTAGCTTGAGAGCTTTTAAGATTGCTAAGATGACTTCCTCATGTGAAGAAGGAAAGACTAGTGGTGCAGCGGCGGAGATCGTTCCTTCGGAGAGCCTCCAGGCGCTTTTGACCGAGTACCTTGCTTCCCAGAGCGAGATGGGAAGCTTGTTCCATCTCCTTTTTGTGTATGATTTACTACTCAAGAATGTCTGTCTGGAAACTCAATGCAACTAAACGAATTGGTGACGTCTTAATGGCTAAGGTTCTGGCCATGGAACAAGTGGTGGAGGAGCTGTGCCACCTGTAAGGAGATAGTTTAGTTCATTCTCAGAAAATGTTTGCTTCGATCTGAGATAAGCTATATGATGTATCCAAGAGAGTTTGCCATCTTCAACTTGTCTTTTATGCATCTTCAACTTGACTTTTGTGCTTTTTAAATATTTTAGAAATCACTATACCCATATCCGCGTATATGCGTACATATATTTACACATTTTTTATTAAAATAATTACTAAAAACATAGATAAAAATGTAAGAAAACTAAATTTTTAACTAGACGAAACATTATCATTTTCAAATCCTGATTTCGTGAGATAGTAACAAAGGTGGTTGTGCAACCACTGACTCACTTGATTGAATTATTAAAAAACTTGTTTTTCAATTTTATAAAAATAATTAATATCTAATTATATATATATATAACTAAAACTTAATTTCATATTATTAAGTGATTATATGATTTTGTATTAACATCATACAGTGCGAGTAAATTATGAGATTACATGTGCATATCAAAATAATTATGATTTAAATCAGAGAAGAAATGGAAGTAGATTTGTGTTATATGAGTACATTTATCTAAGTTTAGGATGGAGCATAAAAAATTGAATATTTTCTCTATAAAATATGTCCTAAAAAACAAATTACAAAATTTTATTCTATAATTTGCAATCAGCATTGTTGTGTACCAACATTATATTAATGATGAGTAAATACTAGCGTTTTAGAAGGTTAGGGGGAAAAGCTTTCCAAAAAACTCTCTCTCATAGCCCTTGTTTCCGTTTTTGTGAAGTTTTTGTATGTTTCGTCGGGGGAGGTCGATCCTTGTTTCCGTTTAACGGATTTCACACCGGCTTGTCTATGAAGCTGGTCTTTTGTATTGAATAAATAAACTTCCGTTTGTCGATCTTGTCTTCCGGTTTTAAATCCGGACTTTTTGTTCTTTTGACTCCGAAATGATTTCGGATCAAAATTAGACGTGCTTCCGACCGTGGTCGGATATATGTCCGATTAAAATCGGACTTTGCTCCTTCAGGCGTACGTTTCTCCGGCACTTCATAGTTCGTCGGGAGTGATGCCTCATCCTACAGTGCCGTTAATAATGGCCAGAATCAGATTCGGGGGAGCGTTTCTCGTAAGGTTTGGTTCATGGCGTAGAGAAGAGTCCAAGAATACCGGCTGCGTGAAAAAGATATCGCGGAAGGGTGCAGATAGCAATGATTTTGAAGAAATCGACAAGCTCGGAGAGTAGAAGTGAAGAAATATGGCGGAGCTGTAACTTTTTCGTCCAGAAAATACCCAAGCAAGAGGAGCCTGACAAGTGTCCATGCGTGTTATCTTTTTATATTATCTGTTTAGATTTTGGGCTAATGTTGGGCTAACATAATTTCTTCAACCATTGTATTGCCTTTATGGGCTTTTAAATCAATGAAACTGATGGCCGTACAAAAATATTTATTTGTTTAACAGAATCAGACCCACCAAAGAAGCTAATATACAGAGAGGTTGACTTTCCATACCAACGTGCGTCCATGCAAATCATCCCTTCTTTTGCCAAACGCACACAAATAAATCAGATGTGAATGGTAGAGGGGAAAGAGCTCGAAAAAATGGGAACAAAAACACAAAAATCTAGAGGGAAAATATTCATGGTTTACGTAATACTAATCTCAATGTCATTTTTGGGTTTGTTCTTAGCTTTTAAACCTCTTTTTATTCTGAACCAAATCACTTCTCCATCTTCCACATATCGTGTTAATCAAGTCAACAAAAACCCAAGATGGCTCGGAATTATCCGTAACTATCTACCGGAAAAGAGGATCCGAGTGGGGTTCCTTAACATCGCAGAGAAAGAGCGAGAAAGGTACGAGGCTCATGGACCCTTGATTTTGGAGAATGTCCACGTGTCGCTTGACACTCTACCCGCGAATCTTACTTGGAAGAGTCTGTTCCCGGAGTGGATCGAGGAGGATGCTTCTATTTGCCCAGAGATCCCTCTCCCTCGCCCACAAGGTTCTGATGCTGACGTGGACGTCATCGTTGCTAAAGTTCCCTGTCATGGTTGGTCCGAGAATAAAGGGCTAAGGGACGTTTTCAGGCTCCAGCTTAATTTGGCTGCCGCTAATCTAGCCGTCCAAAGTGGCTTAAGGAGGCTTGATCCGACGCTCTACGTTGTGTTCATCGGGCCATGTGGGCCCATGCATGAGATCTTCAACTGCGATGAGCGCCTTAGGCGCGTCGATGATTATTGGGTGTATAAGCCTAATCTTCCGAGGTTGAAGCAGAAGCTTCTCATGCCTGTTGGTTCATGTCACCTCGCTTCTCCTTTTGCTCAACTCGGTAATTTTTATATTTTTCCCTTCTTTAATTTTGCAAAAAAAAAAAAAATTCTTTATAAGTTTTTCATTGAATTTTATGGCATATTATCTCATCAAATGTCATTTTTTGGTAGAGAATAATCCTTTTAGGTAATTTTTCATTTTACAGTTTTAGATAACATTCTATGTGTATGCAATCTGCATTGCTATTTTTGTTTAAGGCTCTATTGGATAGGGTTGGTGGATCATTATCGCTAACCCGTACTTGTTTTTAAACGAAAAGTACATTATATTACATACGTTAGTCGTTGGTGCATTAGATCGTGCTGCACAGTATGCATTTCCAAAATTTAATGTATGACGTAATTTTTAACATTTGTTCTTTTGCATATTTAAATAGTATAAATATATATAACATGCTCCCACGTAAAAACCATTTACATTTTGGTGTCAGAAAAAAGTTATCTCGTACCAAGATTATTTCTTTTCCTATTTAAGAATTATGTACGAGAACACAAACAAAAGCTTTCAATCATTTAAAATTAATGGTTGATATAGATATAAGATATTATTGTATAACAAAACAGAGGTAGGAGGAGAATAAAATTAGCTTATCCTGAACAATCCTAAAACTACTTGTTCACCAGATTTTCCGCTTCTGTAATCCATTCTCATAGCTCTTTCTATGAAATACTCATTATTCAATATCTCACTTGTCAATATTATCATTACCAGGCCAAGAAGTATGGAGACCAAAAAATGAAGATAGTCCGCGTCGCCTACGGGTGGCCTATGTGACGGTACTGCACTCTTCAGAGGCCTATGTTTGTGGCGCAATAGCCTTAGCACAAAGCATAAGACAATCAGGATCCAATAAGGACATGATTCTTCTCCACGATCAGTCCATAACCAACAGGTCTCTTGTCGGTCTCAGCTCCGCGGGATGGAATCTACGGCTAATTGATAGAATCCGAAGCCCTTTCGCGAAGAAAGACACTTACAATGAGTGGAACTACAGCAAATTGCGTGTTTGGCAAGTAACAGAATATGATAAACTTGTGTTCATCGATGCAGATTTCGTTATCCTCAAGAATCTTGATCATCTCTTCTACTATCCGCAACTCTCGGCTGCAGGAAATGACAAAGTTTTATTCAACTCCGGGATCATGGTAAGGAAACCAAATAATAAAATTAATCTAGCATATTAAAAATTAATCTTATTTGGTAACTTTGTCAAATTTGAAATCGTAATTTATATACTTTTGCACAGTCGGCAGAAGGCACTTGTTTTGATTTATTAAAAATTGAGGCATCACATTCTTTGAATTAGATTTGTTATAAGTTAGTATTTGTCTGAGTATTGAAATTATTTTCTTACTTTTTTCCACTAGGAAAAATTCCAAAAATTTATTCTATCTGTTCGCTGATATATTTTTTGAAAACAGATATTTTTTTCATTCAAAAAAATTTATTCAGCATTTTTCTTACTTTGCTGATATATTTTCTTTTCTTTTGACTCAAAGACAAGAGAATTTAATAATTTCCTGTTTTCCGGAGAAAAAAAAAACCTGTATCAATTAAGAAACTTGTATAATTTTCATTGCAACAGGTTCTCGAGCCATCGCCATGTCTGTTTAAAGAACTAATGGAGAAATCGTTTAAGATAGAGTCATACAACGGAGGAGACCAGGGGTTCCTCAATGAGATCTTTGTATGGTGGCACAGGTTATCAAAACGTGTGAACACAATGAAGTACTTCGACGAAAAAATCAAAGGAACACATGACCTTCCGGAGAATCTAGAAGGTGTGCACTACTTGGGATTGAAGCCATGGGTATGTTACAGAGACTATGATTGCAATTGGGACATGAGCGCAAGACGCGTGTTTGCCAGCGACTCAGTGCATGAAAAATGGTGGAAAGTATATGACAAGATGTCAGAGCAATTAAAGGCTTATTGTGGCTTGAATAAGAATATGGTGAAAAGGATCGAGAAGTGGAGAAGAATCGCTGAGAACATTAGTTCGCCTGATAGACATTGGGAGATTCAAGTGAAAGATCCTAGGAAGAAGATGCTTCTTGTTCAATGAGAAGTTTTTAGCTTTTTAATTTTGTTGGGAGTCTCAAGGACACTTTTCAGAACTGAGAATGAGAATCTTCTTATTCAAGGTAGAGTTTCGCTCTCTGTATTTTTATAAATAAAAAGGAATTGTGACGCTATAATGTGTTACGTAGAATCTTACTTTCAAGTTTGAGAGGATGCGAGAGATGTGGTAGAGAGCAAATGATCCTTTGCACAAGTTTATATAGTCATTTTTATATTTGCAAATGAAACTTTGTATTAATTTGTGTTCCCGGCAAATATCTTAAGCAAGCATGGCTCTAGTGATTCGGTGATATCATCTAATACATTTTGAAAATATGGAGATGCAACTAAAATATTTTACGATTTAATTTCTATATCAGAAAACACTAACATATTGTGAGGGTCATATCTCACAATCAATCTAGATTAGGCTTAGAAAAGATAGAATGATGGAAACAAAGTGGGACAAATCCCGTTTGAGCTAAGAGATGGATTGAAATGAACAAAGTTTAGTTTATTGATCTTGATCAAGGCTTTTACAAAGTGGAGAAACCAGAAATATAACAACGAAAACAAAAGTGATAGTTGTTAGAGCATCAATGTGGCCAGCCCCCTTTCCCTTGGTGTCCCCTTCCACTTTATAGCTCTCAATACTCCTCGGAATCAGGTAACGACTTCCGGGATCTCCTCTGCCAGGATCTCGGAACATTATCCTCTCCTTGACCATTAAAACGATGTCGTTGCCATTCTACCATCCTTTCTCTTCGCACGGGCTTCCGAAAGCTTCGGCGCACTTAGTTCCTTAAACTCTTGTCCATCTTCTTCCTTTAATGGGTTTATGAAACCTGGGCCTAACAGTTGCCCCCTGCGTCTAGACCTATGTAGCGTTCTTAGGTTTTGACGCAAATCACGTTTAGATTTCGTAATCATTTCTTCATGCAAATCGATAATTGTCAATCTCCATGTGGAGATTCGATTCATTTGAAATCAACGGTGACGATTAACTTTCGCTAATCCAATGGCTTAGATAGGCGGGGAAGGCGAAGATGTTAACCTTGACACTTGTGCCTTATGACTTGATATAAAGCTGCCTCATTAACTGCCTTCTCCCTCTACTTTACGCCGTGCCCACGATCAAATAGGTAATTTCTCTCTCCTTCTCTTCTTTTTTGACTTTTACGTTTTATCTTCTCCTCTTATGCAACCCTTCCTCAACTTAGAACTCTGTTAGTTTCCTTCTACAATCCTCCTCCTTAGCACCCCAATTCATCTTTCCCTTTTTGAATGGATCACCCGGAAAGCGACACCGGCGGCTCGAAGGCTCCAAAGAGAGGTGGCAAAAAGAAAAACCCCAAATCAAGAATGATCGATAAGGCGGTTTCCGTGGCGGTTAAAACGGAAATAGTCGCGAAATCTCTGGTTCCAGTCAAGGAAGGTCATTCTTATTTCGGACCTCACCAAGCTTTTACTTTAGAGCATCAAGAAGTGGTGAATCTTATGGCTCAGGCGTGTGCTCCTAAGAACCTCACTAGGCTCTGCGGTTTGACGGAGACACCTGAAGACACTCCCCTTGGATGGCTCTGTATGCACGAGCACTATATCACCAAGTGCCACCTTAGGTTCCCCCTTCCTGATCTTTTACTGGACCTTCTTGACCATCTTAACCTCTCTCTTCCACAGCTTTGTCCTTCTGTGATTAGAGTTATCCTAGGCCTGATAATGAGATCTAGGGAAGAAGGCATTGATTTCGGCCTCAAGGAGCTGTTGAGCTTGTACATGCTGAAAGAGAGTCCCCTGACAAAAGGAGCAGGAGGGACCTACTATCTGCCAGCAAGACCGGTCGCGAGGTATTTAGATTTTCTGTTAACGATGAGAATTGGCGTAGAAAATTCTTCTTTGTCAAAATCGATCCCTGCACTGTTCCTGGAGAACGTTTTTACGCCCCACATGGTCCAAAATGACAGGTTCTCTAGATTTTCCTTAGCTTTCTCCTAAATTTGCCAGAGCTCTAGTTAGGAAACTCACACAGTCCCCTGCCAACTGGACCTCTTATCCGGCTGATCGGATTGAAAGAGCCAGATTCTCTCATAAGTACAACCTTAATCCGCCTTTGCTCTTTCCAGTCAACAACCTAGAAGGTTTGGTGTCGCTTATATGGTTCTCTTTTATTTGCTTTTCATTTATTTAACTGATAACTGTATTTTTTTTTAAATAGTTTCAGAAGAAGTCACTCCTATTGAGGTTTCAACAGGCGCCAACACCTCTGAGACAGTAGGAAACATGCCCCTCCAACCGTCATTCCGTTCGATGGAAGCCAAGAACAAGCAAGGAAGGCAATCTGGGAGCTCTCGTTCCCGCGGAAGTACTAGTGACAAGGTCACAAGTGGCTCCTTCAGAGATACCATCAGGGAGGTCCTTGATGATGGATCATCTAAGGGGCCTCACGCTATGGTACTTGTAACGACCGTGAAGGATCCTTTCCAGTTCTCTGGGAAAGGAGTCGTTGATGAATCAGCAGGTGACTTTGACATTGTTTTTGCCGAAAGATCCTTGGCTGCTACTGATGATGAGCTGCCTCGTGGGCGTGAGCCTAGCCCATTGACTTCTAAAGGCAAGGGAGAAACTGAACTCCCTCCATATAAAAGGGCGAGGTCTGATTCTAGTGACAAGTCTTACAAATCTGCCCCCTCAACCCCAAGGGGTGGTCGGAGGTCCTGGAGCTTCACTCACTCTAAGCTTGGGTTTGTGCTTGATGACGCTTGGGGTATGGCTACGCTAATGCGTCATATGAAACAGGTGGGATGTTACTTTCCAGCTATTAACAGCTTGCCCAACAGCAAGGGTTACATGGATGTAGCGTATCATCTGGGTCAGGTAAATACACGCCTTGATCTCTTTTGATAGAATTTAGTCAAGTCCTTTGTAAGTTTCTGATTTCTTTTTTAATTGTGCAGTTGGTCAATGCTTTCAACAAATCGTTTCTCGAATATGAAGAAAAATTCCAAGGTTGCCCTGATGCCAAAGAGCTGGAGGAT
This sequence comes from Anastatica hierochuntica, assembly GCA_900406275.1. Lineage (NCBI taxonomy): Eukaryota > Viridiplantae > Streptophyta > Magnoliopsida > Brassicales > Brassicaceae > Anastatica > Anastatica hierochuntica. The sequence goes on along the minus strand of OVAN01006741.1, from coordinate 12,730 downwards.
GTCAAGTCGGCCTTCTCGGAAACTACGGCCCAGCTCGACCAGTTTAGGTCTCAAGCTTTAAGACTTCAGGCTCAGGTTGAGGAGTTGAAGTCCCAATTGAATTTTCTAAATGGGAAGAATGCAGATTTGAGCCTTGACCTCCAGGTCAAGGGCAACATAATTATTGCTCTGGAGAGCGCCAAGAAGACGGATGATGCTCAGGTCCTTGACTTGGTGGGGGTCAATAGGGAGCTTGTTGAGAACAAGACTAATGAAGTTCATCTAGCTGTGAGGAAAGGAAAAAAGGAAATGGTGATTGCCTACGAGGCAATCTTAGATACGATCAAAGAGAAATTCCAGAAAAAGAAAGAAGAAGTTAGTGCTCAGATCTACGCTCATGAGATCCAAGCTAATATTGAGCTCTTGACCAGTCTTATCTCCAAAGAGATTACAAGTGCCCAAGCGGAGCATGAAGGGTTGGTGGCCCTGCTTCTGAAGGCTACAACTAACTGGGATAAATCTCAAGTTTTTGACTTCTCGTTGAGCAGACTTCCTCTTCCTCAGCTTTCTGAAGGTTCTGAGGTTCATGCCGCCTCAATGTCAGAGGTCGCCAACCAGAACATGTTAGGTGAGTATGGGTCTAACCTTGGAGCGGTAGGTGTTGAGAGTGCCCGAGAGCAGGCGCCAAAAGAAACTGAGGATCAGGAAGCTGGGGCACAAGAAGGATGATCGTTTTGGTCAATTTAATCTTTTGTTATCTGTTTTTAGACTTGATGCCTTACGAGGCTTTTCGTTTGTGTGTTTTTTTATGCCTGGAGAGGCTTTGACACTATTTAAATTCGGAGCCTGGAGAGGCTTTTAAACTCGTAGAATAGGAGCCTGGAGAGGCTTTTAAATTCTTGAACTTTTTAATGCACACCAATGCATTTTATTAAGTATTTCGGGTTTGAATTACTATTGCATGGTCATAAAAATTTATTTGTTTTTTTCTTTTTTAGTCATGACTTGAAGGTCCTTGTTAGGTTTAGGACTCTTTGCTCGTGCCTTTCTAAGGCTTCTTTTATAGTCAAGGCTTCGTATACACCTAAAAGGGCCTAGAAGCCTTCAATGACTTAGATGTCGGGATTAAATCGTCTGGCCCCTGGGTCCCTTAATCGTTTTAAGTCTTTGTGTTCCTAGACTTGAAGGAATATTTTCTTGTCCCTCTGGTGTACTTAGATTATCTAGAACATCGAGTTAGATGATAGGTTTAAAACCTTGTTGGATTGTTCCGGTTTCTATGAACCTGATTTTAACTGATAGGATTTTAAGACCTTTTTAAGTGTTTAGGTTTCTAGGAACCTGAATTAATTGATAGGATTTTAAGACCTTTCAATGTCTAAAGTTTCTAGGAACCTGGTTCTAATGGATATGATTTTAAGACCTTGTTAAGTGTTTAGGTTTCTAGGAATCTGAATTAATCGATAGGATTTTAAGATCTTTTGAGTTTTTAGGTTTCTGGAAACCTGAATTAATTGATAGGATTTTAAGACCTTTTAAGTGTTTAGGTTTCTGGGAACCTGGTTTTGATGGATAGGATTTTAAGACCTTTTGAGTGTTTAGGTTTCTGGGAACCTGAATTAATCGATTTTGTTAAGGTAAACATTACATATCTCGGCGTTTGGAATTGGATTGTATGAATATGTTGGGGTTCAATGGTCGGTTGTCCGATGGCTAGAGTACATGTCCATCAAGAAACCCGACTTACTGGAATAATAGTTATCGGTGAAGTGAGGGTTGCGCTCATAGAAGGAGCTGTCTACATACCTTGTCGAGAGATCAAGCATAACGTAGTTCGATTTTTCAGGTACCTAATTGTAATACTTCTTGAGATCCATGGTGTTCCATGATCGTATCTCTGGTATCCCGGTTTGTACCTTTACGAGCTTATAAACGTTGGGTCGTACCATATGGGTGATCCGGTACGGACTCTCCCAGTTGGTTCCTAGCTTTCTGGCACCTCGCTCTTTCGTGTTATCAAATACTTTCTGAAGTACAAGGTCGCCGATCACGAACCTTCGTGATTTGACCTTAGGGTTGTAGTGTCGTATCATTGCCTGCTGGTAGTCTTAGATGCGGGCAAAGGCTTGATCTTGTTGTTCCTTGATCAAATAAAGGCTATCCAAGAGTAATTGGTTGTTAGCTTCCGAGTTTGAGGTGCACAGGCTTCACCGGAGGCTTCCAACAGAGACTTCGGCGGGAACGACGACTTCCATCCCATAGGCTAGAGAGAAAGGGGTCTCTTCAGTAGCCCTTCGTGGGGTGGTTCGACATGCCCAAAGAACCTCAGAGAGTTTGTCGGCCCAAGACTTTTTTGAGGTACCTAAGCGTTTCTTGAGGTTGGCTAATATTGACTTATTAGCAGCCTCCGCGTGGCCATTCCCTTGGGGGTACCTCGGAGTAGAGGTAGTAAGGCGTATGTTCCAGGTGTCACAGAACGATCTGAAATCATCTGATGTGAATTGGGACCCATTATCGGTGACGATTTCATATGGAACTCCGTGGTGACATATAATATCCCGCCATACGAAGGTTTCTACCTCAACCCTCGTGACCTGTTGGAGGGCTTCTGCCTCTATCCATTTTGTGAAGTAGTCGGTTAGGACTAATACGAATCATAACTTCTGTTGCCCACCCGAAGGCACGAATGGTCCAATGACATCCATGGACCATCTCATAAAGGAATATGGTGCCGAAATTGAGGATAATTTCTCAGTCGGCTGGTGAATTATCGGGGCGTGCCTCTGGCACTTGTCACATTGGGCGGAGTAAGTTTCGCAATCTGCGATTATAGTTGGACAGAAATAGCCTTGTCTTTTGATTCGGATGGCTAATGCTCGGCCACCCGAGTGGTTTCCAAATGAGCCCTCATGCACCTGCCATGAGCCTAAGAGCGTCGAGGCCGTGGACACACTTGACGTATGGTCCCGAGATGCTCCGTTTGTAGAGATTGGATTCGATTATGCAATATCTTGCGNGGGGGGGGGGGGGGGGGGGGGGGCGATATCCTCCCGAATGTATTGCATAATAGAAATTCTCCAATCTTGTCTCTCGAGTACCTTGTCATGGAGAGATAAGGTGTGATTTTGTGTTGGTTCATTTTCAGGTTTCGGGTTGTTCCCAAGCTCTTCTTGGGCTGGTATCGTGCCCCCGGGGGTATTCTGGGAACTAGGCTCTCTGGAGTCTCTGTTCTCAGTAATACCTTTTGTGTTGGTATTGGAGTCTGGGATTTGGGTCGTGCCCCCAGAGACAACATGGGAATCGACCTTTGGAGGGGCTTCGTTTTCAGGGTTGACCGTTGCATAAATGCTTGGTCTCAGATCCTGGATCGTGCCCCCGGAGGCTCTCCTATTTATATTGCGGGTTTTAGATTTTGGGAACCAAAAGGTAGTGAGGATTTGAGTGAGGGACTCATTCTGGATAGTTGTGGTAGCTATTTCCCGAGACTGAGCTCTCTCTTCTTATTCTTCTGAGTTGCCTTTAATCGCATCTTTTATAGCTATGTCAATGCTCGGTTTGTCTATACCCTCTACAGGTATGATTCTTTTAACGAGAGGGTCTGAAGTGGAGGCTAACGCTGCTAGAGCATCGTCGGAGGAGTTTTCTCCACGCGGGATCCTCGTGAGTTCAAATTTATCGAGCTATTTTGTGAGGTTTTGGACGACCTCGAGGTATGCCCCCATTCTTTCGTCCCTTGTTTCGTACTCTCCATGAAGTTGGCTACCCACTAGCTGAGAATCGCTGTATGCATTTAGTTGTCGGATCCCGAGCCATATTGCTAATTTTAAGCCTGCAATTAATGCTTCATATTTAGCCTCGTTGTTCGAGGCATTGAAGCCTAATCTGTAAGATTTCTCTATTACTTCCCTCGTAGAGGAGGTTAGTCTTAAGCCGATCCCGGAACCCTGTTTTGAGGAGGCTCCCTCAACATGGAGCGTCCATTTCAGGGCTATCGAGTCGGTGTCCACATGTTCAGTGGCTAGCTCGATGAAAAAGTTAGCCAGAACCTGAGCTTTAGCTGCAGTTTGCGGTCGATATTCTATATCGTATTCGCTGAGTTCGATGGCCCATTTAGCGAGGCGTCCAGATTGGCTGGGACTGTTTAGTATTGATCGTAAGGGTTGAGAAGTCATTACGACAATCGAGTGTGACTGAAAATATGGCTGGAGCTTCCTAGCTGCCGTAACTACTGCCAGAGCTAGCTTTTCCATAGTTGAGTATCGTGTTTCGGCGTCTACCAGACTCTTTCTTGTGTAGTAAACAGGTTTCTGTTCATTCTGTTCTTCCTTTACTAGCACTCCGCTGACAACTGCCGGGGAAACAGCGATGTAAAGATATAGAGGTTCCCCTTCAACGGGCTTGGACAGTATCGGAGGCTCGAAAAGGTAGGCTTTGAGTTGCTTGAAGGCTTCTTCGCATTCTTCATCTTATCGAAACTTTTTGTTGTTTCGTAGGAGTTTGTAGAATGGAAGACATTTATCAGTTGACCGGGAAATGAATCGGTTTAAGGCTGCAATTCGTCCGGTTTTTCTTTGCACCTCCCTGGTCGTTCTTGGTGAAGGCATTTCCAGGAAGGTGGCTATCTGGTTCGGGTTGGCTTCAATTCCTCGCTCTGTTACGAGGTATCCGAGAAATTCTCCAGAGGGTACCCCGAAGGTACATTTGGCGGGGTTGAGCTTCATATCATACTTATTGAGGATGTCGAAGCATTCTTTGAGGTGATTGACATGGTCATCTCCGTTAGAAGATTTGACGAGTATGTCATCTATATAGACCTCCATTGTTTTCCCGTGCTGTTGGGCAAACATTTTATTCACGAGCCTTTGGTAGGTGGCTCCGGTGTTCTTTAGCTCGAAGGGCATGACTTTATAACAGTAGGTTCCGCGCTCTGTTATAAAGGCGGTTTTTTCTTGATCCTCAGGATCCATCATTATTTGATTGTATCTTGAAAAGGCATCCATGAAGGACAATAACTGATGTCCTGCACTGGCTTCGACTAAGCGGTCAATATGGGGTAACATGAAGCTGTCTTTAGGGCATGCTTTGTTCAGGTCTGTGAAGTCTACGCAAGTCCTCCACTTCCCATTTTTCTTTTTGACGACCACAAGGTTAGCTAACCAATTGGGGTAGTGAACCTCTTGGGTTGCGTCTACTTTCATTAGTCGGTCAACGTCTTCATTGACTGCTTGAGCCTTCTCATGGCCAACCTTGCGTCGCTTTTGTTTTACGGGTTTAAAGGTCGGATCTACGTTAAGCTTGTGTGTAGTTACCCGTGGATCGATACCTTTCATGTCGCTAGTGCTCCATGCGAAGGTTTCGACATTTTCTGTAAGGAAGCGTACAAGCTTATCCTCGATTCGGGAGGGTGGTTCTGACCTGATGCGAATGTATTTTTCGAGATGAGCTTCGTTGATGAAAACTTGGTCGGTGAGGTTCTGTGGGGGACCTCGAATGTTTTGCTGCATTGCTTACTGTTCCCGAATCTGTAATTGCTATTGGGGAGATTCCCTTATAATTTGGAAACCTTTCAGATAGCAAACTTTAGATACTTTTGTCTACCTTGTACTGTAGCTACCCCGGTGGGGGTTGGGAATTTTACATACTGGTGATAGGTTGAGGCAACCGCTCACATTTTATGAATCCAGGGTCTCCCAAGAATTGCATGAAATGGGGCCGGTTTATCAATTACCACGAAGTTAACCATTTTCATAACCCCTCCGGCAATTACTGGGAGTTTGATGGTTCCCAAAGAGGTGGTCGTTTCTCTAGAAAAACCTAAGAGGTTAGCCTTCCGACCGGAGATCTCATAATCATCTATCTCCATGCCTTTCAAGGTGTTATAGAAGATAAGGTCAACAGAGCTTCCTGTGTCAACCATCAGCTTGGGTACCTCGTATCTAGCTACATTAAGGGTTATGACTAGGGTGTCATCATGAGGCCAGTCGAGTTCTAAGGTTTCACTCTCCCAGAAGGAGATCTTAGTATTAGGTTCCTGGTCGGATGGTCTGGATCGAGTACTGGACTCGACCCTTCGTAGATGGCCCTTAATTGCATTCACGGACTCTCGACAAATATCTGAGCCTCCGAGAATGTAGTCGACCCTTGATTCAGAGGGTTGTCTATTCGGTGCCTTCTCAAACAAGGCGGCCACCGTTCCTTTGGCTTAAGGTTTCAGAGCCTCGATACGGAAGATCTTCCCTTCTGGAAATTTCCCAAGGGTCATATCGATCCTTTTCTTGGGAGCTGGAGGTGGCAAATCAGTTTCCTTCTCTGGAGATCTGTTCCGCTTCAGGGATGCCTCCCTTGGAGCTCTCTTTTGGAAAGGTGGAGGCTTTCTCAGGTCTACGTCTTTTATTTCCCCAGCCGAAAATTTTGCCGCTAGCTGACGCTGAAGATCCCAACATTCCTTTGTGGAATGACCCTTCCTTTTGTGATAAGAACATTTGTTCTCATCGAATGACTTAGTCCAAGGGGCTTTTCCTGTTGCTGCGACGAGTTTTTCTTGTTGTAGCTCGTCAACTGCATACGAATGCTCCCCTTGGGTCTGGCTGTTATGAAAGTTACCCTTCTTAGCTTGACCCTTCGCCTCTTGAGGGTCGGCTTTCGAGTAGGTTTGAAACTTCTTATGGATTTTATCCATTACGGCAGTCTCCTCCTCGAGGGTAATAAACCGGGATGCTCTATGGAGAGCATCATCAATTGTGGGTGGAGGGTTAATAGTGAGATCCGACCAAAACTCTGAACGGTACCAGAGTCCTCTTCGGAGTGCCTCTATGGTAACCTGATCATTGGGATTTGAGAGCTTGGTCCTGACCACTCTAAATTTCTCTATGTAAACCCGGAGTGTGTCCCCGACTCCTTGTCGAATCTTCCACAAGTCTGCTTCATAAGCTTGTTTCCGAATGTGGGTCGAGTATTGCTTTACAAAAGCGCTGGTTAGCTGGTCGAAGCTATCTATCGAGTTTGGCTCGAGGCCTGAGAACGATTCGAGGGTTGTGCCTGTTAGGTTTTCAGCAAAGGTTCGGCAAAAACCTGCCTCGCACTCCTCGCGCGTGAAGTGGGCCTTAACGATGGCCAATCTGAAGGCTCTCAGATGAGCCTTAGGATCTGAGGTCCCATCGAATTCGGGGATCCAAATTTTTCTTGTGTCTCTTATGTAAGAGTTCGCGATTCTACCAGTGAATGGGGTCCCTCGGGTTTCTTCAATTATGCTCTCGATTTCAAAGGCCGAGCTCGTAGCCTTATGGACTTGCACATTCAGCTTCTGGAGAGAGTTGTGTGTGTTCTTTCCATGTATCTTCGGATAGCATCGGGGCTATCCAAATGAAAGGTGTCCAAAACATCGGTGGGTACATTCCCAAGAGGTCGTTATTAAAACCAGTCTGGGTTTCGGTCCCAGGTACCTGACGGTCCACGTCTCTCTCGGACCCTAGGGCTGCTTTGCCTAGTGTAGTCGGTCAAAAGGCCTTGAGAAATTGTGTCTGTGACTCCTACTCTCTGCCGAGCCTCCAAGGGAGTGGACTGATCATATCCAAGAGTGACACGTTCGGAGGCTCGTCTGTTAACTGAGGTCGGACCATGATCGCTCGATATAAGTATTGGTGGAGGAGGAGGTAGATTATGCCTTGGCTCGGGTACCTGTTGTGAAACCTGACTAGGTCCCGAGATTGTGCTTGTTGTGTTGCCTCACATTGCCATGGTAGCTAATAGGTTAGGTGCATGAGCGATTCCTGTGTCAGGTGTCGAAGGAGGAGGCTCCTGCCTTTTGGGCATCGTATGAACAGGAGAGAACTCGAAGCGTCCTCGAGGGAAGGTTGGGTCTGTGATGAGGTCCCGGAAGGTCACCCCTGAACCTCGTCTCTACGAAGGTTGGGACGAGTGGGTCAGAGACCTCGTCTCCTGTTCAATCTGTTGCTACCGAGATGCTAATTGGTGAACCAATCGTTCATTCTCTTGGGTTCGGTTTACCAATTGCAACATCATATGTCGGATCTCGGATAGCTGATCCGAAACCTGGCTTGCAGCTGATGCCGAGAACTGAGGTTCAGGTGGAATCTGTTGATCAGAACCTCCGAGTGTCAGCGATCTCTGAGCGAGATCATCAGGTAACCTTCGAGAGGTCAATCCAGAATTAGTAGGTTCTGGTCGATCCTCTATGGCAGGAGAGAACTCGTTTGAGGGATTGGAGCGGCGAGGTTCTGAGAGTCCAAAACCTCCGTGAATCGGTGAGCTAATTCTCGGTGTTAGTGGCAAGGATTCGGATCGATTCGAGCCACTGTTGGTTGGATCCATCTGCTTAGCTAGCGGAGTGAGGGATTCGATTACTTGTCCCCACAGACGGCGCCAAATTGTGAGGGTCAGATCTCACAATCAATCTAGATTAGGTTTAGAAAAGATAGGATGATGGAAACAAGATGGGACAAATCCCGTTTGAGCTAAAAGATGGATTGAAATGAACAAAGTTAAGTTTATTGATCTTGATCAAGGCTTTTACAAAGTGGAGAAACCAGAAATATAACAACGTAAACAAAAGTGATATTTCTTAGAGCATCAATGTGGCCAGCCCCCTTTCCCTTGGTGTCTCCTTCCACTTTATAGCTCTCAATACTCCTCGGAATCAGGTACCGACTTCCGGGATCTCCTCTGCCAGGATCTCGGAACAGTATCCTCTCCTTGACCACTGAAACGATGTCGTTGCCATTCTCCCATCCTCTCTCTTCGCATGGGATTCCGAAAGCTTCGGCCCACTTAGTTCCTTAAACCCTTGTCCATCTTCTTCCTTTAATGGGCTTACGGAACCTGGGCCCAACACATATGCATTATTTTTTCATGTAACACATTGCGTAAAACTCAAGTATAAGATTATGAAATAATTAAAACAAGTATGACCATAAATTCGAATCAGACCACAAGTATAATACCTGCCAGAACATATCCAAACTAAGTTTAATATCAAATTCCATACCTGAACTTATTGTTTTGTGCTAGTTTATGCATACAGTCTAACTCTATTATTTTTCTGTCAAAATATATCGACGTGGATGATGATGTAACGATATCACTCAGAAAAACGACGTTGTTTTGCGCTTCTTTAATAAAGCGACGTCGTTCTACCCAAAACGATTAAAGAAAAAAAAACCCGACCCGACCAGAGTTTCTCATCTCCCGAGCAACATTATTTGAACCAGTCGACTAGGAGCATCATGAGTAGCACTGAGACTTTAGTGAGATGGAGAACCGAAAAGCCGACTGAATATCACCATCTCTTTCTCAGTGAGATGGATCATCTCCTTTAACTCGATTGAGGGCACATCTATAGTTTCTCCTCTCCTCCAACAACTATCATCGTCTTTGTCGTCGAGAATAAGTAACAACACAAACCTGGAGAAGAAGCTCCGTAAGAAGGGAGAAGTGATGAAGTAGGAAACACAAAGGTCGGTGAACGATTGAGGTTATGGTGACGAGAAGGGTGAATCAGAAGGAGAGGTGATGAGGTTAACAAACCAAACCAAGTCCAGAAAACAATATCTGAGGTTAAAGAATCTCCAATAACACGTTCTAGGACTATGAAACTAAGAGAAGGATTTAACCTAATAGTAGAGGCCATTATAAACACAATTAAGCTTGAGAATACACACAAAAACATTCAAGAACTCAACAGCCTTCAAGAGAGTTCGATTCAACTAGATGGAGACCCACTGGAGGAATTTTCTCGTTTAAGCATAAGAGAGCTCCACCTAAAAAAACAAGGTATTTATGTTTACTTGGCAGGAAATTAAGATCATAACACCAAGAATCTTACTGAGATCACTCCAGAGCTTCAAGATATCGTATATTCAAGCAATTCAACCACTAATGAAAAAACAAAGCAAGGGAAGGAATCTAAAGAAGATCACGTGGAAACACTTGAAGAACTAAATCATTTTGAACTCAAGGGGTTTCCAGAGGGAAAATCATCAAGGAAATCAAGCTGAATAGACCATCACCAGCATTGAACACTTCAGCTTCAAAACCGCTTATATCGAGCCGAAATCACATATTTTAAATTTATATATTATGTGCAGGTAATACATACAAGGTCAGTGGTTGTTAAAGACTCAAGAAAAAAGGGCACAAGCCTCAACAAATCTTGCTTAGTTTATTTGCTATTTTTCTTTTTTGTCGAACTTTCCATTTTTGAGTTTGTTTAGGTTTATTAGGGTTTTCTTTTACTTTCCTGTCATTTTGAGTCATTTTCTTTAAATTGAGCGAACCAATTAGGTCTCTAGCCGATAAGACCATTATATAAGGTCTCCTTGCAACCTTTTAAACGTTACGTGTTTTGCATATCAATAATATAATGCAGTTCTTCTATATTTCAAGCAGCAACATGTTTAGAAACTTGTATATGTCTTTTGTGTGTGTGTGATTTACCTTAGATGATAAAACCTAACAGTATCAGAGATCCCTCCATCATATTTATGGTGCATTTGATCCATCTTCGCTTCCATCAATAGATCTAACAAGAGAGAGCGTTACAACCAGCTTGTTTGATCCCATCTCGATTTAGACCTTGTTCTACAAGTCTTGTCTTATCATTAACCATCCACTATCCAGCAAGTGAGAGCGTGAAAGCCAGCTTGTTTTTCCCATCCTTCGGCATACACAAGCCCTAATTCGAGTCTTATATCAAGAGGTCTCGACATATTTATAAAAGTGTTGATGGGAAGAGACAATCTCATGGTTTTTATGACCAACTCTCGTTTTAATGGTGGTTTTTCATTCAGCGGAGGTCAACAATTGAGTGAAGAAGAAGACTAATTGGGTATTGGGTCGGGCGGTGTTTTTTGCTTTAATCGTTTCGGGCAAGATGATGTCATTATGCTTAGTGATATCGACACATCATCATCTACATCGACATATTTCACAAAGGAATAACGAAGTTAGGGCGTATGCATAAATAAGCACGAAATAATAAATTTAGATATGAAATTTGGCAATAAACTTAGTTTGGATATGTTGTGGCGCGATACTATAATTGGAGTATGAATCTAACATATGGTCATACTTGAGGTATGAAATGATCGACTTTTCCAATGATTTCTATGGCGAAAAGTGCGACCAACTTTCATTCTCCTCCTCACCAACATTGATCTGACGTTAACCTACCACCTCTCTCCAATAGGGAAAGGAAAGCCCAAAATATCTCTCCCTCACAGTATCTCCATTGGATCTACAACATCTTTTATTTTTATATCTAAATGCATCGATATCTGCACCGAAATTAGATTTGGAAAAATTTGTTTAAAGCCTTCTGGTTCAAGCTATGTCTTAAAATTTATATGAGATTTTTTTCATTAGACTCAAAAGACATCCCTACATCTAATCCAAATGGGGTGATTCAGACCCTAAAATCCATGGTAACAGTTGCGCCTCCCAATCTTCGAGAGCCTCAACGCATCTTTAGGAGAACTAGTTAAAGGTAAACCAAAGCTTTTAAGGTGAGACATCCCTTTCAACTTAGAATCTGGAGTGAAGTGTATTAAAATAAAAAATTTTATTATTGAAGAAAAATACAGAAAATTCTTCATTTTGGGACAATTTTACGAAGATCCTTTGACACGAGAAGCAATCAATACTATTGTCAGTGGTAGTTGAAGGGAAAAAAACGGTGTTATCATTGGTTAAACATGGAGGATGATCCTTTTCTTTTTAGAGTTCTTTGTTCTTCGGCCAAAAAGATGATTCTTAGCCAAGATCTTTCGTATATCGAGGGCTAAAAAGGTTGGATCTAAATGATTTATGAGTGTAAACATGTAAAGTCTAAGCATTCATTGGAGATACAAGTAAAAGATTTTACAATAATTGATTTAATTTACTACATTATAAAACACTTAAAGATGCATTAATTTCCACAGAGCGAATTGTCTAAATCAATTTAATTAAGTATAAAACTATGAAATATTAAAGGAAACTAAGAATAAGGTTTTTTTTCTCTCTTTGGCGAAAGTGCGGGGCAACATTTATTTTTCGTCTTACCGCCATCAATCTTAACGGTTGCCCCCTACCTCTGTCCAATTGGAAAATGAAAAAAAATCTTCGTCATCGTTTCCCCTCTACATATGTAGCTTCTTCTACTTTGAGATCGATATTTGTGTATGCGGCTGTGAACCTCTCAATCGTTTTCCGGTGACTAATGAACTTTTAAAGTGTGGTACTCCACCGACCTCTCTATGGCTATAATTTGAAAGAACCTGATGCTAAACTTTGATGCTTCTAGATGATTCAAAAACTTGCACCAACATAGATCTAAAAAACTTATTAAAGAACTTCAAACTCAAACTATTTTCCAAAGATGTATAAGCCCATCTCAAATGTGACAAAGTTAAAGGGAAAATAAAGCTGAAAACTCGAGGCATCCTTTTCACTTTTGTGTATGGATAGAAGTATAAAAATACCGAACTCATATGTAACGACCCCGACCCGAGGGTACCGGACTGCTCCAAATGGTTTCGCCAAAACCGGAGCAACTTCACCAACCGGTTCGCAAATTTATCACTTCTGACTTTACCTGCAGAAACACCAAAAGGAANTGTCACAACCCCGTCCCATACCAAGGCTGCTCCAGATGACATCACCAAAACGATTCTTGACTGACTCAGACTCCTAGACTCTCAACTGAAAAAGAAAACGTTTTTCCTAGACGCCTAGCATACGAGGATCCTTTGAACTT
>OVAN01006740.1:0-20746 GCA_900406275.1 Anastatica hierochuntica | reverse complement strand
TAAACATAATATATATATATATATATATATATATATATATATATATTTGTGTGTTAACAATTGACGCGTAAATGGGCTGCAAAGCCCAAATTATCAAGGTTGACTTTTTTACACATACACTAACACATATATACATATCGATATACATATATATATTGTTATTATTTTATTTATCATATAAATAAAATAAATAAATCCAAAAAATAGTTCGATCCAATTTGTTTAAGTGTGTGACCCTGTAGAATCGTATAATATTAATAATAGATTCATAAACCATAGATTATAAGTGGTTTGTAGCAAAACATTATAATCCCTAATATTACACGATGTGTCAAACCTCAACACTACAACTTTATATAGAGTAAAATACAAATGCTTTCAGGACATTCCCAACAAACTTGTATCATTCCTACATGAAACAACATTTGTTACAGCCATTGGAGGTCTTTGTGTCACTTCCATTCTACATGCAGGAGTCTTGATAAATTCGCTAAGGATTCTTGCTTCGATATGCTGAGGGTAACGAAAGTCCATCATCTAGTCAAGTAGCTCATAATGCCAGCACAAGAGATCAATTTCAGCATCTAAAATGATAAAATATTTTTCAGAATTCTGAGGATCTTTTTGATTGGGATGTAATAAAAAAATTACTGCCAAATAGTACAATACTATAAGAGTAATGGCAAGAGCTTAAAATACCACTATTACAAAGTTATCCCTAAGCGACTCCTCCTCTAACTCTTCAAAATAATGCTTAAAGACCTATTAACTAGTATAAAGATCACCATCTCCATCATATAAAACAGTTACATTTGTCCCATTTTCCTTGTAAACGAGATCTGAAAAACCTTAAAAGAAGAATTAAAAAGAATTTATCAGCCATACTTACATCGACAACGCGGTGAAGGAAGAAGAGAAGACGGGCAGCCTTACAATTTTTTATGAATGCGATCGTTAGGTAAACGCTACTATGTTGTACAAACATGTAAGTCACTACATTATCGTAAGAAACTAGATAATTTGACTATGAATCCCCCTTAACAATTAAACAAAAAATCATTGAGAATGATACCAGAAGAAGCTTCAAAATGTTGATTCAGATCAAATTCTAATCCAATCCATTAGCCCAATTATCAAACTGTTCACTACTCTCGAGGGTTGATTGTTTAGAACTGTAAATATTGTTGCTGTGAAGACTTTAAATAAAAAATTGTTGTTAAAACTTTTAGTTTAAAATAAAAAGTTGTGACTTTTTAAAAATAAAGTCACATTTTATTGGCTTTAGAGAAAACAATGTAAAATGAAGAAAAAACCACACTAAAGGCTGTGAGAAATTTAAGGAGACTTTTAGGACTTTCAAAGTTTTAAAGAATGATTGGAAAATTTTAAATTCTAACGGCTGTAAGAAAAGTTAAAGTCTTTACAGCAAAACATCAATCACCCTCTCAATCAACTTTCTCAAATCCAATTTAGAAAATAATGTGATTTTCCAACTATTTTGACCGAGCAAGCGTGTTCAATGCTTTGGAATGTTTGGATTTCGATTAATGAATCTATCAGAAACAATCCCACAATTTCGTTAGCTAGTTCCAGGCTCTCTGTTAATTTCATAGTAATTAAACACTCAGGGAGAAGAAATCAGAGAAAAAACCTCTTTCTCGATGAGCTTAGTGAAGAAGTGCTCGGATTGAGCGGCGGAGACATCGCCGCAATAGTCACGCCAGAGGAGAAAGAAACCTTTGACATCAAGTAGAAACAACACCGATGTCGCTCCTGTCATGGTTTATTTATCCTTCTTCCCTTGTGCTTTCTTCTCTAGAGTTATCGAATCGGATCCAAATGTTGCGGGTTGATGATCAAAGATTTGATGATAAATTTCTGCTTCTAGTTCTATGGATGCACAAGAATAAGTTGTCGCCACATCTAAAGAGATGAACATCTTTCGAAGCTGAGATTTTTCCATTTTTCAAATTTGTCTTCTCTTTTACGAACAAAATTTTCACGATCTGGGTATTTCAAGATAAAATTTTAAAAAGAAAGCTTTTAAGCTTTATTCAACAAAAACTTCAGAGCAGATTACATGGCTGGTATGCTAAGACCCCTATCACGAGGTATCACAAGGAGATAAAGATATTCTACTAAAATAAATAGGTCTAGCTCTACCTATTTGTGTCATGTCATGTTTTTAAATTTTTAAAGACTTATGTCACAAACTTACTAGGTTAAATAAGAAGAAGATCTCATGGGTAGCCTGGAGTGAAATGTGTCGGAAAAAGAAAAATGAGGGTTTAGGTTTCCATGATATTACTAGGTTCAATCAGGCCTTTTTAGGGAAACACGCATGGAGAATCCTGAGCAGACATGATTCATTGCTTTCCAGAATCCTTAAAGGCCGATATTTCAATAATAGACCCTTTTTGGACGTGGGAGAAGGCAAACGTCCATCGTATGCCTGGAGGAGTATCTTGTATGGTAGAGATTTGCTGAGACAAGGTCTACTAAAGTCCATAGGGAAATGAAAAAACACCAATATTTGGACTAAGAACTGGATCATGGACCACCCTCCTAGATCTCCAATCCAACGACATGGATCTACTATTGAAGCATCCTTGGTATATGACATGTTGATCCTAGTTACTAATACCTGAGATGCTGCAAAAGTTTTTCACCTTTTCACTGAACCGGATGCAAACCGTATAATTTAGATATGAACTTCTCTCGCTGTTTATGATGCTCTAGTCTGGGGTTTCACAAAAACAGGTTGTTACACGGTGCAGAGTGGAAAAAAGCTCCTTGAAAATCTATGCACAACAAAATTAAGGTTTGAACCCGGTTACCACTAGAGAAGAGCGTGTAGTCAAGGATATGGAAGGTGAAAACAACCCCTAAGTTAAAGCACTTCTTATGGAGATCAGTGTCTAGGCCTCTGGCGGTTGCTGAAAGACAGCGAACAAGAGGTATCCAGGCTAATCTTGACTGTCCTTTGTGTAGAGTTGGTTCTGAAGCATTAGTCATATCCTCTTTCACTACTTTGTAGCCTCTCAAGTTTGGGAAATCTCTGCCATTCCCCTTCCTTCGAGAGGTTTCTCTCGTAACTCGATTTTGTTAAATGTTCCTCATTTGCTTGCCTGCAACAAAAATCCAACTATAGCTTGTCAAGCTAAACTAACATTTCCATGGATACTATGACAAAACTGGAATGCTTGAAACCTAGCTATTTTTGAAAATTGGAGCTTAACGGCAAATTCAATCCTTAACAAGGACTTGAATAATTTTACATATTGGGTTGATGCCAACAGAGCATAAGAGAGTAACATACATGTGGGTGAAGATCAAGGTCATGATCAAGTGTTGATGTGGCAAAAACCTCAAACTGATTTCATCAAATTTAACATTGGATTTGCGTGGTTCAACAGAAGATCAAATAGTGGAGCTTCATGGATAATCAGGGACCATAGAGGAGTTTCCCTTGCTCATAGTCAAAGATCCTACCCACCATCATCCTCTGAAATTGAAGCTTATCTGAGGAGCATTAACTGGGTCACGAAGAGTATGCTCAATCTTCACCATCGAAGGGTAATTTTCGAACTCAGTGGATCTGGACATGCCGAACCAATAAGGAATCCTTTAGATTTTCCCTCTCTACGAATTCCTACTCAAGAAATCAATGAGCTGCTTTCCTCCCTTGAAACTTGGCGTCTCGAGACTGTTAGCTCACAAGCTAACCAAGTTGCAAGTGCCATCGCAGACAGTGTAATCTCAGGTCAAAGATACCAATTAACATTTCTAAGGATGGTCATCTCAGGCTACATGCTCTTATCCTCTCCGAAGCAATATCGATATAAGACATCAAAGCCATCCTTCTTACAGCTTTTCATTGATCTTCCTTTTGTTGATTTCTTTTTCTTAGTTTTGGGCCTTTTGTTTTTTTAGTTCTGAGTTATTTTCAGCCCAAATAATTGAAGCCCTTTTGTTCATATTCTCTTTATAATACAATCAAATCATTCCGCGAAAAAAAAGTATTTTGTTATCGTTCGTTGGGCTTAGTGATTCAAGTTTTCACCTCTGCGTTTCACCCAACACGATGCGGTTTTACTTTGTTTATTTATTTTTTTCAGTCATTCTCACAAACAAAAAAAATCAACTTTGATTGGTTAATTGGGTAAGGATGGACGTTCGGATAACCAAACTGGTTTGGTTTTTTTGGTTCTATAGTTTAGAATCGAATAGAAGTTTGATTCGGGTAAGTTCAGATTAAGCATGGAAAAGTTATCCGAACTGAATATTCGAACCGGAACTGACCCGAAAAATCAGTTCAGATCGGATTCGAATCCTCATAAATATACTAGTCACAATACTTACAAATATCAAGTCGGATAAGGGTTTTTCCCCTTTTGTATCTTTGTCGAATATACTAAACCTAGATATATGATATTATCATTTCTTCTTCCCTCTTTATTCGATCTCGAAGAGTATTTGTCATTACCAAACTGGAATCAACAATTAGATTTGTTGCAACATCTCCTCCTTTAGAGACATCCATTTAACATTTATTAGTCTATAATTGATGTTATTGTTTTTTGTTTCGAGTTCTTCTTTCGTATATATGTTTTGTTTTGATCTTTAATTCTACGCAGTCTTTTTATCCGTGTTTCAATTGCTTTGTTTTGTTTAATTGATTATGTCTCTATTCTCTACTCATTATGTGTATGTTCTTTGTTGTGAGTCTTCTTAATTCAAATCATATTTTTATATAATTGTAAATCTTTGTTTGTTTTGACTTTTGATTCTATATCTATTGGGAATTAGATATGACTTGAATGTTATGTGCTTTAAATGTTATGTACTTATGTTAATGGTTTCTATTTTTGAATGCTATGTCTCTAATAGATGATGTGGTTTTTGTATTATTCTTATGTTAGATGGATTTTTTTTGTTTTCCGGAGGACATACACAGATAGAGACATCGAGAAGGAATCAGAAACACAAAGAACAAAAGATGAGAGTATGAATCTTGATTGTCGTGGCAAGAGGAAGGATGTTCCCAGAGCAAGTGGATTCAGTTCTTAACCATCCAATACGAAGAATAAATTGACTATAAGGTCTCATGTATAGGAACACTTCACAAGATCACATGACAATAATGATAAATGCAAATGTCATTAATGTCACAAGATTATTTGTTGTGTATCAATTTCACTTCTAATTTGCATAAGTGCTTGGAATCTTGAAAGAACTACAAAGCATGACAACAAAAACAAGATCAAAATATTATTGCTCGAAATGGTCATCTTCAGAGTGGGAATGTTTCTGAGGATATATTCAGAGAGGCTACAAATAAAATGCTTGTACTGGGACAACTACCTCTTGCATTCGCGGAAAACATGATATGAAGACACTTCATAAGCAAAGTTAACTTGTCCAAACCCCACTCAAGAAGAACAACTACTGGGATATTGTAGAAATGTATGTGAAGAGAAAATTTGTTTTGAAGAATTGGATTGCTGCTACTATACGGAGAGTGACTATCACCACATACATATGGATTCCTCATCCAACTCAAGAAAGTACATGGTTATAACAGTGCATTTCATTGAAGCAAATTGGCGAATGAGGAAGTCGATCATCGGGTTCAAGTATATAACAAATCATAAAGGTCAAACAATATCATATGTGCTTCTTGATTGTCTTGTTGAGTGGGGCATAGAGAAGGTGTTCGCTATCACTGTTGACAATGCAACCACAAACTCATTTGCTCTTACAAGGTTTCAGAAGCAACCCAAGCTATTGAGGAATGATGCATTGGTCTTGGATGGTAAGTACTTGCATATGTTATGTTGTGCCCATATCATTAGATTTATTGTGAAGGATGGCTCACAAGAAGTGAATAAATATCACAGTCATTCGTAATCCAGTCCTGTATGTTGGTCTTCTGGTGCAAGAGGCAAGTCGTTTGAATAGAAGGTTATTAATGGTAAGATGACAAATGGAAGTCTGCCTTTGGATTTGAAAACAAGATGGAACTCAATCTACGTAATGCTTTCAAGAGAAGTGAAGTATAAGTTAACATTTGAAAGAATGGAAGCTCGAGATAAGTTATATAATGACTACTTTCAGGAAATAGAAAATGGGATAAGAAAGTTGGGCCGCCATATACAAGTGATTAAGAACAAATAGAGAGGTTAGTGAGGTTCTTAACCATCTTCTATAACTTGACTTTAGTTGTCTCTGCATCAATTTTTGTTAGTACGTATATGTGTTACGAAAATAGTTACTATAGAGAAGAACTTGAAGTCCTTGACCAATAGTTTAGATAGCGATTTGAAGATTAATACCATTTGTATGAAATATATGTTTGACAAGTATCAGAATGGGATGAAGGAAATCAATATACTCTTGATTGTTGCAAGTGTATTTGATCCTTGGAAGAAAATGTAATTTGCTAAGATGTGCTTTGAAAACATCTATAGCAAAGATAGTATCAAAGCCAAGGAGATGTATGCATCAGTCAACAATATTCTAAAATGTCTCTTTAGTATAGTATTGCTTATAACAACATGGTGCTATTCTTGTATAAATTTCCATATGTTTGTTCTGAATCTTCACGTGTTTTAGAGTAAATTGAATACTTTTATTATATTCACCTAAAAAATTCTTGGGTAAAAAAATAGCAGAAAAAATTATGTTCTCAACATATATACTAACAAATACCCAAACCAAACCTTATCAGAAGTTTTAAAACAACTCGAATGAGACTTTATCACGGGAACTGAAAGACTCGTAACTCGAATTACCGACCCGTAACCCGTAACCTGAATTACCCGACCTGAACACGAACCTAATACTCATATTCGCATGCCTAGTTAAGATATATGATTTTATACCGAAAAGATTTAGGTTTATTTTATTCGGTTATTTTTGAACTAGATTATCTAAATACCTGAATTAACCGAAAATATTGAGATAATCGAATGTATAAGTTCTGTCTCACTTAAAGTATAAACACAAAAAGGGTCTTAAAAGGTCAATTAAATTTCATATCCAAAACCAATTTAACCAACTAAAAGGAACTATTTGAGCCCTCCTAGCCTATCCACATCATCAATTCTAAATTCTATTAGAAATTTCCACATCAGCTCACATTTACTTCTCTCCACGATTTTTTTCCCCTAAAAAGTGAGATAATTGGAAAAATAGGACACTTTGAAATTGGATTTGCTCAAATAGGATTTTTGCTAGAATTTTTGTCCCAATAGGATTTTAAATATAGTAAAACCGATTATACCCTTAAATTAATCAAATTATGACTAAATTAAACTTAAAATATATAATAATTGGAACTATTATTATTGTTTCGATCTCAATAGAATGAAACTCGTTCATCTAGGTTCTGTTTTGTGAAGTTTTAAGGAATGGAACTATGTATTGATGCTTACATGTTTGTTTTACATACAAATTCATGGAATGGGGTATATTTTTTAATGGTTTTTCTTTTGTATACATGTTGATGTTAGTTGAAGTTAGTTGATAGACTCGAATTAGTTGATCTCTATCTTAAAGGAAGAAAGTATGATTCATAGTCTGGTGTTTTCGGTGTTCAGGCAAATGCGCAGGAGAAGGTTTTGAAGATAAAGCATGCCTACACAACATTGATAAACTCGGAGTCACGATGTAAGTACGGGTCATATAGTCGTGCGTCTGGTTATTCGTACTCAACAGGTCAATCAAGCCAAAAAAGCAGTGAATTTGAGGAAGATTTATGTGGACTCGGTAAAATCCTAACCACTTGGAAAACAATGTAAGTTTGTAATTGAAATGTGATACATTTAAGGATCCTGCTGCATTAAAACGAAAGCTTTTTCTTTGAAGCTTAGGGTTTATCACAATTTGAAACATTGGCTAAGGTTTTAAATAGCGATGCTACATAGGGTTTGTGAAATTATGCCTCGTTTTTGTAAAACTTAATGTGAATGCTAGGCAATCAAATGATGTCGTGAATGGCTGGTTTCAGAACTTCGAAATGTGGTGTGGTGTTTTCTATTTTGTGTTGTCATCTTTTAGGGGACATAGGTTGATTGGGATCCTTTCTTCACGTAACCCACAAAATTAGATACTTGTTTATCATTGCTGAGAATAATCGGAAGATTCCCTCCTTGATTCACCATCTCATAGCTGAACTTAGCATTAACGATATTATGGTTCATTCCATAATCCTCACACACTATGATCTTCATTTTCTCCAACAAAGTCGTAGTCTCCAAAGTTACCATTTGACCACGCCTCTCGATGTCAACCATGAAACTCCACTGATCATTGTAACTAGGTATCCATATACCATATTTAACATATATTAGAGCCATGTTGTGTAGATGGAGAGAAGAGATTATAAGATTGAAGAAGAAACCGAGAACGAAAGAGATAACAATCGTTGGAGAGAAACGTGTTAGAGAAGATTTTTTTAGATTTATGGTATATTTCACATATACTTAGGAAAGATATTAACTGAAATATGGAAAATTTTTGTGATTTAGGTAGAATATGTATCATACGAAGAGTAGAACAGTGCGTAGTGTGTAGAAAATCTATTCTCCATAACACGTCCCATTTGGTAATAGGTAGAATATGTTATAACACGTAAGGTAAACCAAAGAGTCAACAATAGAATATATATTCTAGGTCTAGGTAAACCAACATTATACAATACAATCAAACGTATTCTAGCAAATTTAGAACATATAAGAACTTTTTTTACGTTATATACCAATGATAAATCATTGTATAATACTTATTATACGATTTCTAAACTAAGTAAATGGTCAGAATGAGTATTCTATACTCAACTAGTATATTAAATAAAATATGATTAACTATTTATTTTTTATGAAAAAAATACATAAGTAGTTTTACTTATGTTTCTAATAGTTTCCATATTTTAAAATTTTTTTAAACTTTAAATTACTATTTTTCATTACATACGGGTAAGACATGTCAAAAATGGCCAGAAATTTCGAAACTCTGGGGTTGATTGATGCAATCCAGGATCTCTGAACAAGAAAAGAGAAGTTTCAGATCTGAACTTTCAAAATGTTCTGTGAAAAACAGGAAGGATTTTTCAATGATGATGATGTTTTGGATAGAATTTATCCTAGATCTAGAGAATTAACTCTTTTATGATCTGGAATGAGAAAGCTCTTAGAGAATTAACTCTTTAGCAATAAGGTTTGTTCAAAGATGAATAGAGATTCACTTTCTTAGAAAGAAAAGAGAAAACTGAAAATTGCATAAAACTCTGGATGACCTAAAAGTCTGTGAAAACAAAGCTTAAATAGCCTAACTACCTAAGGGTTTTCGAAAATCCCTTTCCCAAAAGGAATTAGGAGATTTCGACCTCCTTACTAAAATTGGGCTTAAAATTAGGCCCTAAAATTAAGAAAATAAACTAAGTCTAAAAACCAATTAAAACCATAGATATTTCGATTTAATCAAGTCTGAAAGTTGAATGGTTGAAAGTCTTGGTTAAATCCTGGTTTGCTTCTTGATCTGAAATCGAGATTGGTTCTTGATTAACCAATGTTGCAATTTGGTTCTGAAGCCTTCTTGTCTGAGATATGGTAATAGACCCATTAGTGAAAACGAATAGATATAGAGTTTCTTCAGCCTTGAAATGCGCCGACTCCAGCTCATCTCTCAAGTTCTCTTCATCTTCACTATCACTTAGTTCCACCTCAGCTTCTTGATCATCTCATATTGCATCATCCCTCCCCCTTTAAAAGGATTTGCCCTCAAATCCGCAGCTCCTAGAGGATCAGGAATCAAGTCAGCAACATTAAAGATTGAACTCATGGTGTACTTACCTTGAAGATCAATCTTATAGGCATTGTTGTTGATGTGTACCAGCACTTTGAATGGACTATCTGTCCGTTTATCTAGCTAGGACTTTCGTTCTTCCGAGAATCTTTCCTTCCTTAGACGAATTAGAAACCATGTCTCCAGGCTCTAAAGTCAGCTCTCTGCGTTTCTTATTGGCATGTCTTGTGTTAGCCTCAGTGCTTGATTCAATGTTCTTCTTAACCTGTTCATGCAAAGAAACAATATACTCGACCTTGACTTTTCTATCAAGATTAGCTTTTTCTTTCAGAGGTAAAGGCAATAAATCCAATGGAGTCAATGGACTAAACCCATATACTATCTGAAATGGCGAAAATTTGGTGGTCCTATTGACCGAATTATTATAAGCAAACTCAACATGTGACAAGCAATCTTTCCAAGTTTTGATATTTTTCCCAACAATAAAACGCAGTAAAACAGACAAAGATCTATTAACTACTTCAGTCTGGCCATCAGTTTGAGGATGAAAAATAGTAGAAAACAGCAACTTTGTCCCTAATCTAGACCATAGAGTCTTCCAAAAATAACTAAGAAACTTAGCATCCCTATCAGAAAAAATAGTTCTAGGCATTTCATGCAAACGTACAACATTTGTGAAGAACAAATCAGTTATATTCACAGCATTAGAAGTCTTATGGCAAGCAATAAAGTGAGCCATCTTAGAGAATCTATCTACAACAACGAAGATTGAATCACTAACCTTTCTAGTCCGAGGCAAACCAAGCGCAAAATCCATAGAAATGTCAACCCATGGGCTCGTAGGAACAGGTAAAGGAGTATACAAACCTTGTGAGCTGTTAGTGGACTTAGCTTGGGCTCAGACGATGCACCTTTTGCAGAACTTCTCCATGTCCTTCCTCATATGCGGCCAGTAGACGTGCTCTTTCAGCACATGATAAGTCTTATCCACTCTAAACTGTCCCATTAAACCTCCTTCATGCGATTCCCTAACCAATAAATCTCTCAAAGAGCAACGTTGTAAACACAAACGGTTTCCATAGAACAAAAATTCGTTAGATTCATAAAATACACTATTGGAATGATTATCACTTGCTCTAAAATGTTCATGAAAGTCAGGATCATCCACGTAGTATGTCTTAACGAACTCAAAGCCCAACAATGTAGTGTCTAATGTTGAAAGTAACACGTACCTGCGAGAGTGCATCAGCAACTGCATTTTCCTTACCTTCCTTGTAGTGAATCACGTAAGGAAATGTCTCAATGAATTCCACCCACTTGGCGTGTCTCTTATTCAATTTGTGCTGCCCCTTTAAATGCTTAAGAGACTTATGATCAGTGTGGATCACAAACTCTTTAGGCCAAAGGTAATCCTGCCAAGTTTCAAGAGCTCGAATCAGCGCGTACAACTCCTTGTCATACGTTGGATAATTCAGCCTTGGTCCACTGAGTTTTCCGCTGAAATAAGCAATGGTCTTCCTCTCTTGCATCAGTACAGCTCCAATTCCTACACCATAAGCATTGCATTCAATTTTAAACGTTTTAGAAAAGTCAAGAAGGACAAGTAATGAAACATTGATTAACTTCCCTTTCAACTGTTGGAAAGCATCTTCTTGTTCTTTTTCCAACTTGAAACCAACATTTTTCTTGATGACTTCTGTAAGTGGTGCTGCTAAGGTACTGAAGTCTTTAATGAATCGTCGGTAGAACCCAGCCAGCCCATGAAAACTTCTAACCTCTGCCACATTAGACGGGCTCGGCCAGTCTTTGATGGCCACGATTTTCTCCTCACCTACCATGATACCCTGTGTTGTCACAACAAATCCTTAAAAGACAAGGTGATCCATTCCAAAACTACATTTCTTTAGATTAGCAAACAAAGTTTCCTTTTTAAGTACTTCTAAAACCGATTTCGGATGAGTGATATGGTTAGCCATGTTCTTACTATAAATCAAGATGTCATCGAAATAAACAACAACAAAATGATCTATATAAGCTCTCAAAACGTGATTCATCATTCTCATAAATGTACTAGGTGCATTTGTCAGTCCAAAAGGCATAACAAGCCATTCATATAATCCATACTTAGTCTTAAATGCATTTTTCCATTCATCACCCTCTTTAATTCGAATCTGATGATAATCAATACGCAAATCAATCTTAGAAAACACACAGGATCCATGCAGTTCATCTAACATATCATCTAAACGAGGAATAGGATGTCGATATTTTATAGTGATATTGTCGATGGCTCTGCAATCGACGCACATGCGCCAACTTCCATCCTTCTTTGGCACGAGGAGAACAAGAACTACACAAGGGCTTAAAGTTTCCCGGATGTGTTGTTTCTCCATTAATGCATCAATCTGGCGTTGCATCTCCTTAGTCTCTTCCGGATTCGCCCTATATGCGGGTTTATTGGGTATAGAAGCTCCTGGAACAAAGTCTATTTGGTGATCAGTCCCGCGAATTGGAGGTAGACCTGGCGGCATTTCTTCAGGAAAAACATCTACAAATTCTTGCAATAATTTCATAAGATCACTCGAAAGCTCCGGTGCAAGCTCAGCAGAAATCGTTAGTTCCTTAGAAATAACCAATAACATGGGTTGCGAAAGATGCATAGCTTTAGAAACGTCACTTACCTTAGCTAATTGAAGTACCTCTTTCTTACCTGTGGATGTTGTGGCTATTGTGCTATTTCTAGCTTTAGACTTTTGTCGTTTGAGATTCAGTTGGTCGGCATAAACCTCCTGAGGCGACAAAGGAGCCATCTCAATCTTTATATTTTTATGTTGGAACGAATAACGATTCTTATATCCATCATGAACAGCCTTCTTATCGAATTGCCATGGTCTGGCCAGCAGAAGATGACTTGAATCCATTGGCAAAACGTCACAGATCACTTCGTCAGTATAACGCCCAATACTTAAGGGAACCGTCCCCTGTTCAGTCACCTTAAGGTCGCCATTCTCAGTCAGCCATTGCAGCCTATATGGCGTGGGGTGTTGCCTCTTTTCTAGGCCTGTTTTTCCTACAAAAAGTTCACTCGGAACATTAGTACAGCTCCCACTATCAATAATCAAACTGCAGATTTTATCAGAAACTAAACAACGAGTATGAAATAAATTCTCCCTTTGATCAGTCTCAGATGGGGTAGATTGTACACCGAGTGATCTCCGTTTGACCAAAAGCTTCCCATAAACAGGACAGTCGATGGTCTCTTCTTCAGAATTCGAAGACTCCTCATCTTCTGACACAAGTTCTCCGTTGTCCAGAACTAGCATCACCTTCTTGTTGGTGAATTCACTCGAATAATGGCCTAATCCTTGGCACTAGAAGCACTTAACATCACGATACTGGGCATGAGTGGGTCTGCTCTTGTCTTCGCGTGAAAAACTCTTCATTTCCTCCTTCAGTTTGCCGCCAACAACCTCGGGTTTGGGAGACCGAAAATTGTTTGGAAAATTTCGAGAGGTTACCTTCCTTTTAAGCCTCTTTTCAACAATATTTTCCTTATGCAACAGCTCATAGATGTCATTGTAATCATACATCTCCAGATTATCTTGATTGTCACGATTCAAACAAGCTTGAAAACATGCCATTGTAGCATTCTCATCTTCGTCAATTCCGACTTTTATCATGAGTGTTTCCATCTCTTGATAATAGTCATCAACTGTCTTCAGACCTTGAGTAAGTCTGCGCAATTTCTGATGGACTTCCTTGCTGTAGTGAGTGGGCACAAAACGATGTCTCATGAGTATTTTAAGTTTGAACCATGAAGCAACCTGTGTTTCACCTATTCTGCATCGTGTAGTAACGATCTGATCCCACGAGTGAAGAGCATATCCACCAAATTCAGTAGCTGAAAGTCTTACCTTCTTTTGCTCTGAGTAATTTTGCACATCAAAGACTAACTCCATCTTTTTTTCCCATTATCAGGATCATTCTTTCCTTCAAAAGATGGGATTCGAAGTTTGAGATTTCCCAAGTTATCATCAGCTGCAGGAGTATGAGTTTGTGTTTGACCTCTTCGAGGAGTGTAATGGTCGAGCATGATATCCTCATCACGAACCTGAACTCGTCTGTTAGCTGGCCTTTTAGGCGTGAAATACTCAGCCAAATCGTGAAGCAAATCTTCATCTTCATCTGAAGCAATAGCAGCATAAGAAGTGCAATCCATAACCTGCTTGCCTTCACGTTTCATCTTCGCCTTTTGAGCAGCTTGCAGTTCCTGCACATCACGTTCATTGTTAGGAGAATTCAGTAGGTTAGTTTTGTGCATAGTTTTAATGACTTCAGCAACAATCACCTCGATCTGCAACTTATTAAGTTGTAAAGGTGGTGGATCTCGCGAGCTTTGCGAATCCTTGTCAGTTCCTGACATGTTTTTTGCAAAGGAACTAATCAAACAAGAACAAACTTGTTAGATTAGCAAAATTAGCCGAAGCCTCTCAAACTCTCTGCGTTACTCAATTTTTGTGGTGTTTTTCGTTCTGAAAAGTTTGTGAATCAAAAGCTCAGCA
The DNA here is from genome assembly GCA_900406275.1 of Anastatica hierochuntica. Classification (NCBI taxonomy): domain Eukaryota; kingdom Viridiplantae; phylum Streptophyta; class Magnoliopsida; order Brassicales; family Brassicaceae; genus Anastatica; species Anastatica hierochuntica. The sequence goes on along the minus strand of OVAN01006740.1, from coordinate 6,377 downwards.
AAGAACAAAACCAAATCAAACCTTAGAATCAATCCCCAAAATCCCCCAATTTTCAGAAAGATAGGGAGAAAAGAATACAGTAACAAAGGCTTGAAACTTGTAGCGGAAGTTACAGCTGCAATCCCTTTACCACAACAAGCAGGATTTCTCTTCAGCGTTTTCAGATTTTTTTCAGCTTTTCCTTTTTCCTTTTTTCTTTGTTTTTGTCGATTTTTTTTGTTTTTTTTATAAGTTATTCTTGTATCTAAAGCCTTGTAGAATTAAGATAGAAGAAACGAAAAGAAAAAAATAACCCTAAAAACCGGAAAAAAAATTCGCAGAAAAAGGATGGGAATACCGATTTTTCTATGCTCAGATTGCTCTGATACCACTTGATGCAATACAGGATCTCTGAACAAGAAAAGAGAAGTTTTATATCTGAATTTTCAGAATGGTTCTGCGAAAAACAGGAAGGATTTTTCGATGATGATGATGTTTTGGATAGAATTTATTCTATATCTAGAGAATTAGCTCTTTTATGATCTGGAATGAGAAAGCTCTTAGAGAATTAACTCTTTAGCAATAAGGTTTGTTCAAAGATGAACAGAGATTCACATTCTTAGAAAGAAAAGAGAAAACTGAAAATTGCATAAAACTCTGGATGACCTAAAAGTTTGTGAAAACAAAGCTTAAATAGCCTAACTACCTAAGGGTTTTCGAAAATCCCTTTTCCAAAAAGAATTAGGAGATTTCGACCTCCTTACTAAAATTGGGTTTAAAATTAGGCCCTAAAATTAAGAAAATAAACTAAGTCTAAAAACCAACTAAAACCCATAGATATTTCGATTTAATCAAGTCTGAAAACTGAATGATTGAAAGTCTTGGTTAAATCCTGTTTGCTTCTTGATCTAAAATCGAGATTGGTTCTTGATAAACCAATGTTGCAATTCGGTTCTGAAGCGTTCTTCTTTGAGATCTGGTAACAGGCCCATTAGTGGAAACGAATGGATCTAGAGTTTCTTCAGCCTTGAAATGCGCCAACTCCAGATCTCGCAAGTTCTCTTCATCTTCACTATCACTTAGTTCCAGCTCAGCTTCTTGATCAAATCGTAATGCATCACTGATTGGTAGAGATTGTGGCCGCAGGTTGTAGCTGTAGACTTTTAAGACTTTTGGCTATAAAGAATTTTGGCTGTAGAGAATACGACGGTTACTTTTATAATTAATAAAAATTTGACTGTTACCAAAAACGGTAGTAGCTGTGACTTTTATTTTAAATATAAATTATATTTTAATTTACATTTTTAAATTTATAATTTGGAAGTACTTAATATATTTTGTTATTAACAAAATATACAAAAGCAAAAAATAAACATTTAGAATATTAATTCCATCTAAAGTTATTTTTCATAAATGATTTAATAAGCAAAAATATTTTTAACTAATTATTTCTTATATTCTAGTTAGATTTTTAAGGCAAATGTTAGACTCATAGGTTAGACTAAAAATAGGTTAAAGGAACATGTATGTTTACATATATAATACAAAATTTCAAAAGAAAAGAAATATGTATATATATAAACATATATTCTTCTATGTCTTTTAAACAGTCTGTAGTTTATCTAACACTAACAATGGTGATAAATAAAATAAAATAATTATACAATAAAATGAATTTTAAAAGAAAGAGAAAAAAGAAATTTGATTAATCTAATGAAGATTTTTTGTGATAAAAATATTTCAACTTATAGAGAGTATTAAGTTTATGTTGGAGAAGAAAAAAAAATTCTGGAATTTATTTGTCCTACAGCCGAGACTTTGAGGCTTTGAAAGAAAATAAAAAATAAGGAAGAAAAAATAAAAAGTTGTTGTGGTAACTTAAAAAAAAAAAAAGTAAAAAAAGTCTTATTGGCAAAGAAAAATATTGTTATGGCTGTAAAATAGTCACAGCTTTCATAGCCCATTGCCAATCAACCCCTCTATTTGAACAAATCCAATTTCCAATTGTTGCATTTTTCCAATTTCCCAAACAAAAAAAAATTCTCAAAATTAAATAGTAGAAACTAGATTGTTTTCTTCTCCTACAAAGGAAACCTAATCGTCTCCACCTACAAAATTATATGGAGAAGCCAAATTTTTTCGGCTCTCTTTCACATATTTATTCACATCTTCTTCTTCTTTTTCTCCTTTTACGATCATTGTTTCGCTTTCTCTTGTACATTTCAATCACCTCTTCTTCCTTTTGCTCCTTTTATGATCATTGTGGTATAATGGAAAAAATAATCATGATGGGATTGTTTTTTGCATTATACTTCTAGAATCATGAAATTTTTTTCACCTTCTAGAATCATGAATTATGTTTGTAAGTTTTGAATATGCTAATGCTGGTGAAGAATAATCAGAGAACTATCCTGTGATTGTTTTGTAAATTTGATTTGTTTCACTGAGTTCGTATCTGAAAGGTGTGTGAAAGTGATGAAGGTTAATGAGGGAGTTAAGCTTATGAAGAAGAATAAGTTATATAAAGAATAGATGAAGCTGATAGGGAAAAGATAACAGAGGTGAGGTTTCACAATTTTTTTTTTTACTTTCATTATTTTATTTTTGCTTTTTTATGACCTTCTAAAATCAAAACTTGTAGGTTTGTTTCTCATATGTCTCTTATGCTTCATGATAGCCATTCGTGATACAGAAGGGATTGGCTATATTGCAGAGGCTCTCCGACTCGCCTTTCTACTATGACACTGTTTGATTAAGAGTTCAAGCATGGCGAGATCGATACGGTCTCTAGAATATCTGAGGAACACCTTTCACGGTAAGGTAAGTTAGCATTCAATTACTTCTTTCTTAATGAATTGAGTTTATGAATTACAATGTCTACGAATAGAAATGTGTAACTACTTAAAAGAGATCGTGATCCACCTTTTTCTAAGAAATTGAGCTACACCGTGTTGTTTTTTAAGACAAACATCTTCTTAGATAGCTTCCGACTCATATGCTATGTCCTCCTCGATATGCCATATGAGTCTATGGTAAATGTCTATCTTTAAAATGCTAAATCTGAGTCCATCACTTCTTAATTGAATTTAGTTTTACCAAACCAAAAACTTATGTCATTAATAATAGCTCGATGAGTTGGACATGTTTGCAGTTTGGAGTATTCATTAATGGGTTGTACTTCTACAGGTAATCTCTATGCTAATTTGGACTATATTTGAGAAGATGGCCCGAGAGAGGAGCCAACGATGCATTTTTTATCTAAACCGAGAGATTGAACTAACTCAACATCATAGGAAAGCTCATTAATTAGACTTATGGACTTTGTCAATACAAACAAAATGGAAGCATTGATATGAAATCAGATATTTACTTACTGCAAAATTGGAATATAATATTGTTTTAAAACCGAATAAATCTACAAATGGCTTATGAGATTGGCTCTTTACTAAGTGCGACAATTGAAACTAGGCTTAGCAGGAGGCACCAATGGTTTCTGAGCATCGAATTCTGCAATTTGGTAAAGCATAAAAAAGTTATTATTACTTTGAACTAATTACTTGATTAATCATTACATTAATTATGCATATGGAAACTAATACTCTTAGAACTAATTTATTCCTACCAAATTAAACAATCTTCAAAATAAATCACGACGTCATGATCAAAACGGAATAAAAGCAAATTTTAAATAAAACAAATATGTCTTTGAGTTATTTGTTTAACAAAAATATGTATTTAACACTTTTGAGTATAGTGATCATATGTAAAACTAAAAATCATACTCTATTAAAATATATAGATGTTGAGTTGAGTCATATATTAAAGGGAGCATTAATAATATAGACTAAATTTTGTCCAGGAATAATAATACTAGGCTAAAATTTGTGTATTTAGAAGTGTTATTGAAAGCTGTTGGATTAGCCCTTCATGTTTATGCAATGAACTGCTTTTTGCTTCCAAAAGCAACTGTGCAAGCTCTCACCTCAGCTATGGCTCAATTCTGGTGGAATGCTACAGAAGGCAAAAAGAAGATTCACTGGCTTAGCTGGGATAAATTGTGTCTTCCCAAGGATCATGGTGGACTTGGTTTCAAGGATCTAGAATGTTTCAATCTGGCCTTGCTAGCTAAACAAGCCTGGCTCATTTTGCAGAACAGTCAAAATCTTTGTGTTAGATTTTTAAAGAGTAGATACTTTCCCCAGCATGATTTCTTATCTGCTAATCTAGGTGAAAGACCATCATTCATTTGGAGAAGTATAAATGCTGGAAAGGATCTACTTCAAAAAGGTCTAAAGATTATGGTTGGAAATGGTGAATCCTTGATGGTTTGGACATCTCCATGGTTGTTTGATGACCAGATGGGTCATTTGAACTTAGGAATGAGAGCACCTCTGCTTAAGCCAATCCTGGTGGATCTAGACCTCAAAGTGAACCAGCTCATAAATCAAGAATCTAAAATGTGGGATCCTGGTATACTGGAAGACTTATTCTTTCAGAGAGATGTGGAATGTATCATGAAGATCAATCCAGTCACGGATAGAGAAGATTACAGAGTATGGACTTATGAAAAATCTGGTGAGTACTCTGTGAAATCAGGTTACAGGTTAGCCTTCTCTCTATCTCATAAGGATTTAATAGAACAAGCTAGCTTCAGGCCTTCTATTCTTGATTTGAAGAAGGAAATGTGGAAACTTCAAACAACCTCAAAGATTCAACACTTTCTTTGGAAAGCTCTAAATGGTGCCATCCCAGTTGCAAACAGATTGAGAACAAGGGGTCTTACTATCGAGAACTCGTGCCAGATTTGTGGAGCTGAGGATGAAACCATTAATCATGTGATGTTTGCATGCCACCTATCTAGACAAACGTGGGCCTTGTCTGGATTTCCTAATCCAGAAGGTGGTTTCAGTCAAACCTCCCTGCACAGTAATATACATTACCTTTTGGTAGCCATGAAAACTCATTATATCCCTATGGAAATCAAGAGGTCCTTCCCGTGGATACTTTGGTATCTATGGAAAAACAGGAATGCCTATGTTATTGAAGGGAAACATTTTCAAGTACTGCAAATTCTTCAGAAGGCTAGAGAGGAGGCAAACTTATGGTTCATGGCAAAAACAGTGGAAAGACAGGAAGGAGACAAAAGCAGGAAACATCAGCAGAACAGAACCAACAGATGGTGTCCGCCGAGGAACAACTGGATGAAGTGTAACATAGGATGGTCGTGGTCAAAGCATAACAAATTAGCAGGAGCGGCTTGGGTACTAAGAGATGAGCTAGGACAGGTAGTACTACATAGTAGAAGAGCCTTTACAAATGTCTTGTTGAAAAAGGATGCAGAATTGGAATCACTCCAACGGGCAATGGAAAGTATGGTAAGCATTCACAAAAATAGGATTATTTTTGCTTGTCCTCCATCGGATTTGGTTAAAGCCTTGAAGAATCCAAAAAGATGGCCTGCTTTGAGTTATAAGACTGTCAAATTGCAGGATGTTTGCTCTTCCATTCATAATTGGGAAATTGAATCTGAACCTCAAGCTAGGAATAGAGGAGCTAATCTCATCGCAGAAAGTGTCACTAAGGATTGTAGAATGCAGTCTTATATTCAGTTTGGACCTCCTTCTTGGCTCTTCTCTCTTTTCTCTGCTGAGAGATTGGCTCCTCTATGACCTTTCAAGCATTAGCTTTGTGAGTAGGGTGATCTTCTTTAAAGGGATTATTTGGTTTCATCCCTATCTGTACGCTTTTTGTAAAAGATTGACCCATTTATTTATTCAAATATAGTCGTTCAAAAAAAAAGGCTAAAATTTGTGTAACAAAAAGTTAGTTCTTTTGAAACGTAAAAAGTCATTTTAATCCTTAAAAAATATGTACTTCCCTAATATTGGGTTCAAATTAATGAAGTATATCATTGCTGAAAAAAAATACAAAAAAGAATTGAAACGACAAAACCATTTTCTCTTCCTCCAGTTTTACCTAACCTTTGTTCACTTTCCCAATTTCAAATCTTCAGTGGCTCGACAGTTTTTTCCTATTCTACCTTTGTATCGTTTCTTTTCCTTAGTTTTCTCACACGGGTGCATTTTCATTGTGTGTTTTTTGGCTTCGTCTCAATGCACTTGGCGAGATTGTTAGTTTGTTAGTTGTGTGAAATAATGGTTCATCATTTCGATTATCAAACATTTATGGATTTTTGATTTGTTGAAGAAAGAACTAAACTAGTACTTTGTATGGAGTATGCGGGATCTTAAATAAGGTGGTTGTTACAAACCGATTGTGCCAAAGAACGTCTCGGAAAATCCTTTAAGAAAGTAATTTCTCTAAACTTATCTGTAATAACCCCGATCCGAGGGTATCGGGCTGCTCCAAATGGTACCGCCAAAACCGGAGCAAACTTC
>OVAN01006739.1:0-20750 GCA_900406275.1 Anastatica hierochuntica | reverse complement strand
AGAGTCTTGAGTCTAGTTTAGGTTCATATTGCATTTTGTATCCATCTTTCGTGCATTTGTAGGTGCTCTTTTGGGATGGAATTTTGGAGGCTCTAATGGTAGATTCAAAGTAGGGTTGGAGCTTAAAAATCATGGAGAAGAGAGGCTATAAGCATAGGGAAGAGATGAGATCAAACAAGATGTCAAAATGGAGCAAAAGACCATCAAGACTGCCCAAGGGAGCTCCCATCGACCATCTGGTCGATGGCCAGCAACCTTGGGTCGATGGCCAACAACCCAGGCAGAGAATGAGTCTACTTCTTTTGTAGGTTGCCAGCCATCAACCCTGGGTAGGCTCCCATCGACCAGATTGGTCGATAGCCGACAACATGGATGCAAAAACCCTTTGTTTTAGGGCTTCTTCCACTCTATGTTTAGTATAAATAGACCTCTAAATTTCAAGAACAAAAAAAGAACAATCTCTATCTTATTTCTCTACATTTCTAAAGATCTTAAAAGATCTTTAGATCTCTCCTCTAATCTCTCTCTTCTTAGACCTATTCCTCTAAACTATGGAAGCTCAAAGACCATTCCTATGTCTTTGGATTTCCATGGAGTTTAGTGAGTAGATCTTCTTTTGGATCTTGAGATGTGGTTAGGTTAGGGTTAGATCTAAGCTTGTAATAGACTAGTATACTAGGTTTTGGCATAGATTCTTGCTAGATCTTGTTTTGTTCTCAAACTTAAGATTGCTTGCTAATCGGCGTCTACAACGTGTTCGATGAAATGCTTGAGTGAACAAGGTTTAGGTTTTTTTATCTTGGGCTACGGGAGTAGTTTGCCTAAAGGGATTCCAAGATGCTAGATGGTTATAAGGGCTTGAGGTACACTATCACTTACTTGCTTAGATAGGCGAAATCCGAGAGGTGAGCTTTGTAGTGGGTATGGGTGAATAAACCTCTGCCACGAGAGTGGGTTGGTCGATAATTAGGGGATCCTTGACTGGGGAATAGCTTTAACAGTTTAATAAAGCCTTACGAAAGTTATTACTTGCTTAGATTGAACCCGAACCAATTGCGACTATCTTGAGATCCACTTTTCTCTTATTGCTTACAACTTATTTGCTTTGTGGTTTGTTTATTTCTCTTTAAATATTGCTTTTGTTTATGATTGGTACCTTGCTATGGATAGATCTAGTAGAGACTTGTGACACCTCTTACTAGGTTGCTCCCTAGACTAGTTTTTCTAGTGTCATTCTCTTTGTTTAAACTCTTCTAAACTATTCAATCCTTGGACGATACCTTTCTTACTACAACTAGACCTCATCAATCTTGCGGGGTAGGAGCGGTTGTTAGGTTATTACAAATTTTAAAGCTTGTCAGTGAAACCCACCGCTCAACCCAGTACCCATTACGGTTCATCTAATCATGAAACGAACCCCTTTTAAAACAATACAATCAATCTACACAGATATCATTATGGCTGCCACGACAACAAACACAAGAAATACACCCCAGAAATTTGGACCCAAAAAGAAAAGTGGGAAAAGAAAATCATAACTTACTAGAAAAAGGGTTGTACGAAGTGTGAAAACCATTATAATACGTACGAAGGGAAGGATTATATTGTTTGTCTTTCTATCACCAAAAATAGTCTTATAAATGAAAGAACATTATATTTAAAGGTTAAATTATACTGTTATTGTTCATATGAAAAATACTCTTTACTATAAAGTATAAAGTGTAATAACACCAAAACATAAGATACAAAACCGAAATTTCTAAAACATAAGTAACTTACCTTTGTTATTTGTCCAACTTAGGGAAACAATAATACAATCAATATAGTAAACATAGCTATCTCCAATGTTGTTATAAGACGTTCAAATGTCCATACTAAATTTTTCAAGTGCAGGTTTGGCAACAAACAAAGAAGATCAGTTGTAACCTATGCACGCGTACTACTGTTGTAAGTTCGCTAACACCACCTATAAAAAATATATATTAAAGCTAACTTAACTATTTGTTTTAATATCCATAATATAGGTGGCTGTCACACATGCTCAAAAATCGGTACGTCTATCGATATACTCCTTTAATATGAAAAAAAAATTGAACACCAACAATTTCATCAATATAATTTGAATATTAACACTACAGTACGCAATAAGAACATGAGGTTGCGATGAAAAACTATTCTTCAAATAAAGGGAATAACAATTCGGCTTACAAACATATGAAAAAGTCGCAATGGTACAACCAAACACCAACATGTACAACAAAAGCCATCAGCGAAGGGGAAAAAAATCATTACAAAGAGGTTAGCTAAGAAAATTATTTCCTACTCAACCAAAAATATGGAACCAACAACCCTAAATCATACTATGAATTTTACCAAATGCAGGAACCTCTCAACGAAGATGTACAAAGGACCCACCACAAAATATAGTTCTGTACGACTGTAAGTTTACTTCAGAACTCATACTTCAAAACTTAATGGATGCATGAATTTGGAACAACATTAAACCCATGAAAACAAATAATAACTACTTTCTAACAAAAAAATATTAACGATTTCAAATATTGCAGGCGGATATGATCGCTACTCTGACATAGGTAACTTATAAACCTTAAACGACAACTACAAATACAATACACAACTAATAGAACTAATCAATAGTCCTTATACTTTCGCAATTCGCCAAAAAAAATGCGAGAAGCATTAGACGAGCAATAATAATGTCAAGACGAGCATCGAAACAATCTACAAGTAAATTAATAACAAACTAGCTTTACCTACAATAATTCGACTCCATAAGCAAACAACAAACCAATTAACCAAAATCACAATTCCAAAAGCAGGCGAGGCTTCAACAAGCCAGCAACAACTCTCAAAACCAGAGAAGAAGCTACTGAAAGGTACAAGAATTTATGACACATAGTTACGGTTAAATCTTTACCCTGCTAATTAACAACACCGAAATGTTACATTATGCTGAAATAAACAGAGAAAACGGCAAAGAAAAATCCAATCATCCAATGCATATTTTGTAACGCCTCAGTCTGGTATTCTGAAAAAACTAGCGAAGATAGTAGAACAGGGATGTCCCTTTTCACAATATGTTGTCAGCAAGGACGTGTTAAGCTACCCCCCCCGAAGAGAGCCTCCCCCGTATCTTAAACAACTCATGAAGGATCTGTCATTCCGTCTTCTACAACGTATCTACAACTCTATATTGGCAATGACATCCATCGAAGGGAAAATAGATCACTCTGTCTCAACAGGAAATGGCCCACCGTGCTTTAGAATACATGGGTAGAATTACCACCACACCGGATCTTTACTTCCTATTCTAGGCCAACCGCCAAAGTATCTACAAATGTATATTGTAGATACAGAGAACGAGGTTCGCAATCGTTTAAACACGATGTCAATGAGGACATCCGGAAAGGAATTACAGTGAAGAAAGAATTGAAGGCCTAATAAAGATGCTTGATGAACATAACTGCCTATGTAAACTCTTCCGAAAAGTGAGAGACCGGTTCAAGGTGAACGATATCGAAGATCTTACATTAAGAAGTATTGGCCAAAAATTAAAAGGACCAGAGGTCGGGGAGGTAGTTAGACTGATAGTAGGTGATATTTCTGTTAGAACTGGTTACAAAGACGTTGTTGTGGAACTTCAATCAACACACTTGCAACAAATTAGAAATGACCACCCACTGTTCATGAGCTTACAATACCCACTATTATTCCCATACAGAGAATATGGATTCCATGCAGAGATTCCTCATGCCGTAACTCAAGCAGGACAATCAAAGCGGACATTTATTAGTATTCGTGACTTCTGTGCCTACCAAATCCAAACACGCCTAAATGAAGGTATGACAATTATAATGGCTGGACGTTTACTTCACCAATATATTGTCGACGCATACACCACAGTGGAGCAGGAGCGGTTACGGTGGGCTAAAGATAACTAAGTCCAGTTAAGGGCAGATCTGTACAACAATGTCTTCGACGCCGTGAGTAAGGGGGACACGAAAGCTAAGAAGCATGGCTCAAGAATAATACTGCCATCATGTTTCACAGGTGGCCCGAGGTACATGATCGAAAAATACCACGACGTAATGGCTATATGTCGCGCGTACGGAAACCCAACACTATTCATCACTATGACGACAAATCCAAACTGGAGGGAGATAAAGGACCATCTAACAACATACAGTGGATCATCAGGAAATGAAAGACCAGACATAGAGAGTCGCATATTCAAAATGAAGCTCGACAAACTATGAAAAGATCTCGAATGCGGCACATTCTTCGATCCACACATTGCAGGTAAACGTCGAAACTTTTTGTTCCCTTTTTACTAAGACTTTAAAAACTAAAGCTTAAAATTTAACCATTGTAGCGCTTCACACAATAGAATTCCAAAAGTGTGGCCTTCCTCATGCTCATATCCTGATATGGCTTGACAAAGCACCAAAACACCCCACTGCTGAGCAAATCAACCAAGTTGTATGCGTTGAGATGCCAAACAAGGAAGAAGATTGAGAAGGCTTTGAGCTCGTGCAGAAACACATGATGCATGGGCCATGTGGGGTACAAAGGCTAAAATCCCCGTGCATGGAGAAGAACGTATGCGCAAAAAATATATGCGGCAAGTTACAACAGAAACGACCATTGACAAAAATGGCTACATCATATACCACCGCAGGCAGAACCACCACAGTCTAGATACAAAAGGAGGGATAAAACTAGACAACCGCTATGTTATTCTGCATAATCTTGAGATCCTCAAAAAGTACCAAGCCCATATTAACGTCGAGTGGTGTAACACAAAAAACGCCATCCAGTACCTCTTCAAGTACATAACAAAAGAGGTTGACAAAGCGACCATTTTGATCAAAAAAGGAAGACCACAATCAGTGGAAACATACGGGAGTACCAGTGAAGTGCAACACCGAGATGAGATTAAAGAATTTCTAGATGCCCGTTTCTTATCTGCATGCGAAGCAATGTGGCAACTTCTTGCTTTCCACATCCATAAAGGAAAAACTGTCCGTTCAAAAGCTAATTATCCATTTGCCAGATCAACACTTAATCACGTACAAAGACACTGATGACCTTGCACGAGTCCTTCAAAAAATGGGCATAGACAAAACGATGTTCATCGGGTGGATGGAGATAAATGAACATGACCCTGAGGCAAGAAAGTTAACATACATCGAGATACCCTTGTTCTATGTATGGTATCAAGATGCCAAAGCTTGGCATAAACGTAAGCGTGGGAGATCAATTGGAAGAATAGTTAACATCCACCCATTTGCTGGGGAGCTCTATTATCTTTTAATATTACTGAATGTCGTTGTGGGCCAATGTGTTATGAAGATATTCTAATGTTTAATGGGGAAAGAAAAACAACCTTTAAGGATGAATGCATGCAAGAGGATTATTGGATAATGATAAAGAATGGTTTCATGCAATGGACGAACCTAATCATTGGGCAACAACACACCAACTCCGCCACCTCTTTGTGCTCATCCATATATACTGTGAAGTTGTAAAGCCAGAAAAACTATGAGACCAGTGCTGGAAGATGTTGTCAGAGGACATTCTTTATAAAAAACGGAAGACTTTCAGGTTCGAAGAGCTAGAGCTACGTGAAGAACATTTGAAAGAATACACTTTGATAGAAGTGGAAAAACTCCTGCACTTACGTGATAAGTCGCTATCAGACTTTACCAAGATGCCTTCACCAAGTCCGAACATCTTAAAAAACTTGAAAAACAGCTTGTGGACACAAGAGCTACAATACAACACTGTGGCAGAAAAAAACCCATGGCGCATTATCTACCACCCTTAACAAAGAGCAGATTGACACATATGAAGTTGTTATGAACTCAGTCAACAATAAGCTCGGTAAGTTTTTCTTCCTTTACGGGCCAGAAGGTACTGGAAAAAAATATGTCTACCCCACAATCATTTCAAAGTTACGCTCGATCGACAAAGTCGTACTCCCAGTAGCATCTTCAGGTATAGCAGTCGTACTCCCGGTAGCATCTTCCAGGAGGTCGCACAACCCCTCAAGGTTTAAAATACCCCTCAATGTCACTGGAGACTCAATGTGCGAAATAAAAAGAGGAACCATGCTCTCACAACTGTTGGCGAAGATAGAACTGATTATTTGGGGCGTAGCCCCCATGGCACACAAGCACACCTTCGAGGCGCTTGACAGAATCCTCAGAGATATACTCTCAGAAACAGATGTAACAACAAATGACAAACCATTTGGAGGGAAAACAGTTTTACTTGGAGGCGACTTTCGCTAGATTTTGCCGGTCTAACCACAAGGAACAAGAGCTGACACAGTGCTGACATCTATTAGCCAATCGTATTTATGGGGGCAGTGTCAAATCTTAACACTATAGCAAAACATGAGGTTACATAAATCAGAAACAAGATTCGCCTCATGGTTACTTAGTGTTGGAGACAGCACCACTCTAGTAAGCGAAACATCACATCCAATAGACAATGGCAATGGGGAATTGATTTCTGTTCCGCAAGAATTCTTCATGGATAACATTGGGGACTCATTGGCAAAAGTAGCCGCGACATTACTATCCTCAAGCAGCTCCTCCGTAACCCAGGGGGAACAATTTACACATCATGGTATATTAACTCCAAGGAATGAAACAGTTGATGAGATCAACGACTACATGCTCAGTCAGACCGCTGGGGAAGTAAAAGAATATCTTAGCGCAAATAGCTACGGGATAGCCGAAACAGTAGGCAAGGATTATGGGGCAATGCACCCTACAGATTATTTGAACTCCTTAGAGTTCCTAGGCGTCCCAAAACATAAGCTGAAGCTCAAAATCGACGTCCCACTTTTGCTGCTAAGGAACTTAAACAAAAGGGAAGGGTTATGTAATGGTACAAGAATAACAATCACACAACTGGGAGACAAAGAAATTGAAGGGCAAGTGATCACAGGGAAAAATGTCGGGCAAAGGTCCTAATACCCAGAATTATTCTCTCACCAACTAAATCAAACCACCCATTCACACTACGTAGATGCCAGTTCCCAGTCAGAGTTTGCTACGCGATGACAATAAACAAAAGCCAAGGCCAAAGCTTAAAAAAAATCCTTCTATACTTGCCTAGAGCAGTCTTCAGTCACGGACAACTTTATGTCGCATTTCCAAGAGTCACAACCCCCCAAGGTTTAGAAATCTTACAAGAGGACGAGGAACAAAAAGATAGTGTGAAGAACATCGTCTACGAAGAAATTTATAGGGGACTACTGAGAAGATAAGGTACACAAATCTAAATCCATAAATAAATAGTCAAAAAACATAAACTAATAAACAAGATATATAGTACCACTTTCAATGCTACACAAATGAATAGTTACATATATCAAACTAACAAAACATTCAATACCTCTTGTAGATTACGGAATGCAAGATCTACAAAGAGGAGAACGAGATATTGACTGCATGGAGAAGCCAATCAAAGATCAGCGAAAATATCTAGGGCGACTCAAAAACATTGCCAACCTACGCAAGGATGATTTGTTAGCGAACTCAACATTTTCGTGGTTAAATCTAAAAACGTTACGTGTATTGAAACATATTTCAAATTAAACACCTTATCATTTGATACTGCATCTAAGTTTAGAATGGTTTCTCTTCACACATTGCACACTCAAAATAGAAGCACTAAATTAAAAACAACAAGCAAACAAACATTTTTGACAAAGATCGTATAAACAGATAACTTGCCAATATAATGTAAAACAAATCTCGTGCGTAGCGCGAACCTTCCCCTAATTAGTTTTTAAACAAAGTTAAACTAGCACATTTTACTATTTTGAAGTCATAGGAACCCTTGTTCCAACCCCATACCGAATTAAGATGAATTAAAACCGAACCGAAATTATAAAACCAAAAAGAATCAGGAGAATGGGACTCCACAAACAAAACCCTAATTACGGTCTTCCTCTCCCTTTATCCCTATAAGTAGAGACCAATCGCGAAACTAAAAGTATCACGAGTTTCAATCTCTTCTCTTTTGTTATTGTGTTTTTTTTAATCTCCGCTATCTTTATGATTATTCCTCTATAGTTAGTTTTTGTTGTAATGGAGGAGAAAAAGGCAGTGACGACTCGGAAAATTCAAGCTCAACAGACTGGAATTAGGCGTTTCTTTATTTATTTGAAGACATGTTTCTGTGTCGATAATCCTGCTGAACTGAGCCTTTTCTCTCCTCCTTTTTATTTTTATTTTCAAACTGAAATTTATCACCAACTGCTTAGGTTTCTTGGCAAAAATCATTTTAATGTTTTTTTAAAATTGCAAAAATTAGTAAGGAGATCGTGATGAGGATATACAACTCCCTCTTCTGATATTTTCAACTGAAGAGATCTGCTGGCAGAATCGAACCTAATTATCACTAGCCATCACTGAGCGATCTCTTGTTTTCTCATGTTTTTATTTTTTTACTTTACAACTCAGGAAAAATAGTGGAAAATCTTATTAGGTGTGGATGATAATGATGAAGCAAAATTAATATAATCCAACACTTGATATGAATGATGCTATGTGCATCGTGAATGCTATTACCACTTTTTAGCTTCTGAATATAAATCCATAGCCACTCTCATTTTTTTCTAGAACCATTTTTTTTTTATTGTTCAAATATATGCATATAGATTTATGGTTGATTATCATTTAGTTATTGGTTGATTGTTGTTTAGATAGCCGTTGAATGTAAAGAAAAATTCCACTTTCATTTAATTAATATTGTTCATAGTGTTAGTTATTTCTTGAATGTAAAGACCACTCTTTGTTCTATCTCTTAAGCAAAGCAAAATATTATAGGAAAACGAGAGAGTGATAATAAAAGGACACGTGAAGCAGAGATTGGAAGATGTTGAGTACACGTGGATGTATGTGATTGGAAGCTAAAGCTTGTTGAAAAAGAAAGGCCTTAAAAGAAAGTTGGGGATCGTCTTCTTCATTTTTTCTTATGGAAAAAAGTCAGTTTGTTAGTTCATCTTCTTCTCTTAGATTTTTTGATCTGGTTCGATTTTCCTCATTGTTAGTCTTGAGTGTTTCTTCTTGTAATCGTAATGACACATGAGAATATGATTGACGTTTTATGAACGTTTGATCATTGATTTGGATTCAATCGAAGAGTACGTTTTATACTTTATCAAAGGTATCAGAGCTTGACGAACCTCGGAATCCATGGCGGAAACACGAAGTTCAGATCCAATTAGAGCTTCGATCATAACAATGGCGGAGGTCAAAGAGATCATGATCGTCACAGATGGACGTTCAAAGTTCAAGAAAAACATAACTGGTAATCCATTCATGGCAATGATACTCTTGCGAGAAACTAATAGTATTGGAGATTATCACGAGAGGTTCGAGATGATTCGATCCAGGTTAAATCTTCCTGAAAAGTATTTGGTTGATGCATATTTGGATGGATTGCGATTGGAAACGCAGATAAATGTGAGGATGTTTCAACCTCAAACCAACGAGCAGTGTTATTCAATAGGAAGATTGTATGAAATTGCTCATTCTGCGGAATCTAGTGACATGGCTGAAATAAAATCTACTCAAGAGGAGGTGATGATACGAGAACCAGATAAGATTCAGAAAGACGAGCAATCACTAGAGGATTTGGATTCGATTTTGATTCTCGGTTATAATCTGATTGGGGAATCAGTTCGCGATACCGAAATAAAAGATCAGCATCATCTCATTTCACAAGAAGAATCATTTCAGGTATTGGAGTCTAATATGGAACCATGCTTTAAGATTTCGAATGAGTTACCGAATCTTGCGCTTGTGGAAATGTTTGATCGTAAAAATCTATATCAAGCCTCGTATGTACATGAGGGAGATGGGTGCTTGCAGAGAATGATAGATAGTGTGATATACAATGTGAACACCAAGTGTTTAATCAAATGCCAAGGAGAGAAAAGCTGTTGGGGATTAGGAGGAAGAATTTGTTTTCAAAGAATTGGTCTTTCTAGTTCAAACAAAAAAAATTAAACAGAGAGGAACGAGTAATTGATGGAGGAATAAGATGGGAGTTTCACATGTTTCGTAAAGATTGGAGTTTCAAGTATAAGGTTCGTACGTGGCAGTCTTGGCAGCAAATGAAGAGACATGTTCAGTTTTTAAAACATTGTTTCCAGATGCAAAAACATGTACAAAACGGGTTGTTCGAGTTCAAGAACAGTCACAGAGTAAGAGTCGATACCTTGTGGGAAGACGAGCCAGATGAAACAGAGCGGCATGTACAGTAAACTCTCAGGCTTGTTTTTCGTTAACAGAGTGTGGGAATTTGGTGGAGTTTTAGCAGAACCTTTTAATTGTAAAGTGATTACGAAGATTGAGAAGACATTTGTAGAAGGTTTATTTCGTTTAGCTAAGGAAAAAAAAGAATTCAGAAGTGTGTTACTAAGTGCTACAAAGGCAGGAGTACTTCATGAAATGGAGGTAATTGCACATAGTGATATGTTTTTGGTGATTGGACAAGCGCGTATGGGGCAGCTAAAAGCTTGGAAATTCAAATTCAAAACCAAGGCAAAGAAGAGTGACGGGTTTGATCCAATGTTGTCAGCTCTCACAGTGACTGTTCAACATGTGGGAGTTAGGAAGGGACATTGTTCTGTTCAGAGGCAGATAGGGATGGAGCAGTGGAGTTCTCTCTTTGCTTCAACAGTTTTTGCAATCACACAAGTGTGGAAGTTTCTTATTAAAGAAGAAATAAAGGTTGAAAGTAACAAGGTTTTTTTGACAATACGAGTAAAGAAGAAGAAGCTTCCTAAAACATGACAATTCAAATATAAACTCAAGGTTATTATGAGAGAAAAGAAAGGAATGAGGCATGTAATCTTTTTGCCTTGTTGTTGCGGATGTTCCAACAGGTAAAACTCAAGTTGTTTACATGAGGAATAAGAGGGTATTGATCAGATTTCGATCATCATTGAACCAAAGAGGTGGTTTAGTGTTGTTGGGAGCAACGAAGAGTCAAGGTACAAAGGAAATAATCTCAGCGGTACGATAGAGAACATCTTGGGTTAAAACTTGTATGAGTTGTTGAAGAGGTTGCCATCCTATGAACCTTGGGGTCAAGGTTCTTCGGTCAGGGAGAATTTGTTATAGGAAAACGAGAGAGTGATAATAAAAAGACACGTGTGAAGCAGAGATTGGAAGATGTTGAGTACACGTGGATGTATGTGATCGGAAGCTAAAGTTTGTTACCTTTGGTAAAGGATAAAACGTACTCTTCGATTGAATCCAAATCAATGACCAAACGTTCATAAAATGTCAATCATCTTCTTATGTGTCATTGAGATTACAAGAAGAAACACTCAAGACTAACAATGAGGAATATCGAACCAGATCAGAAAATCTAAGAGAAGAAGATGAACTAACAAACTGACTTTTCTTCCATAAGAACATCTTGGATTAAACCTTGTATGAGTTGTTGAAGAGGTTGCCATCGTATGAACCTTGGGGTCTAGGTTCTTCGGTCAGGGAGGATTTATTATAGGAAAATGAGAGAGTGATAATAAAAGGACACGTGTGAAGCAGAGATCGGAAGATGTTGAATACACGTGGATGTATGTGATTGGGAGCTAAAGTTTGTTGAAAAACAAAGGCCTTAAAAGAAAGTTGGGGATCGTCTTCTTAATTTTTTTCTTATGGAAGAAAAGTTAGTTTGTTAGTTCATCTTCTTCTCTTAGATTTTCTGATCTGGTTCGATATTCCTCATTGTTAGTCTTGAGTGTTTCTTCTTGTAATCTCAATGACACATGAGAAGATGATTAGCGTTTTATGAACGTTTGATCATTGATTTGGATTCAATCGAAGAGTACGTTTTATCCTTTATCACAAAAGTAGTCAGAACTCTCTCATCTTCTCTCGAGAGGCTATGGAGGAGAGAAAAAGCAAGTTTGAGCCGTTTTAGGGCTACAAGATATAATAGTCTTTTCCTCCTCAATTCTAATGTTATTTAGATGGCCTGTGAATGTATTAAGTCAGATTGAGTCATTAAACTTGTGTTCTCTCTCAAAAGTTTTGTTCATGACCTTCTAACTTTCGTAAATTTCAATGCTTCTCTTTTAATTAGACTTCAAAATATGGAGAAAATTTGTACGAGAGACTCTAATATTAACATATAATATATTAACTTTCTAATGGAAATCAAAACGTAAAAACAATATTGAATCGAATTGAACCCTACATAAATATCAGAATAGGTTTTTTTCCTTTTTTGTGACAACTATCCAAATAGGTTTTGATTTAGAAATCTGGTAGTTTCCAAATCAAATCCGAAGTAACTTAAATGTTCGATTTCACGTTTATATTAGATATTTAAGTTATACATTATTTCTATTAATATGTTTTATACAATTTTATTTAAAAATTTTAAAATATTTTAAGTAAATTTCGATTTTAAAAATTTCATATAATTTCTATTAATATGTATAGGTCTGAATGTTCGGGCCAAGTTCGATTCGGGTTCGTGTCCTGAACTTTAGAGATGTATGATCCGATCTGATTTTAAAAATTTTCGGTTCGGGTTCGGTTCGGGTTCGGTTCGGTTCAGATTTCTTTGGGTGTGGGTCGGGTTTAGGTAACTGTTTTGTACCCGAAAATAATAAACTTAAACTCAAGTTAAATATCAAAAACTCTTGCAAACTTAAATTTAAACAAGTTCCTGAGCATGTAAATATAAAGTTTACATCCATAATGAGTTTAATTCAAAAACAAAAACGATAGATTTCAGTTCACTAAAGTCAATAATGTCTTATAAAGAAAAATGGTTTCAGACTCGGTTTCAAACTTCAAATTTGAAAGAAACATACTGCGTATACTCTACTCTTCTAGTCCATCCTTCAGTCATTTCTTCCTACAATGAAATTTAACATATGTATAAGATAATTAGTTGTTAATTTGCAAACCCTTCTGGCCTTCTTGTTGTTGAGTAATTGAAACTCCACTCTCAAACTCTACAAAATGCAAACAAAAAATGTTAAGAGTAAAACTGTAAAAGATAGATAGACATACACAATTGAATTGAAAACTTGTAAAGATAAAAAGACAAAACTTTCTCTAGTTTATCTAGCACCTCCAATTCAGATAAGATCTGTTCATTGGTCTTCATCTTCTTACTTATCTTTAGGTCAGCTTGCAACCACTGCTCTGTACACATGATGAGCACCTCTATCATGTAGTGAGTTAAGCAACTCCTGTGAGGTTCTATAATCCTCCCAAAAGTGCTAAAAGCACTTTATGATGCCACAAAAGAGACCTGCATAACAAAAAGATCTTTAGCAATCTCTGATAGGACTAGATACTTCAACTTGTTCCCTTTCCACCACGACAAAACATCAAACTCAGTTCCCACCAGAAGCTTTGGTTTCTTAACAAGATCCTTCAAGTAGATATCCAACTCACTTCTAGTATCCTCTCTTGTTTCAGCCAGAAGCTCCTTGTACACACATTCCATGTCTTGATAACCAAAATCTTCGAATGTCATATCCATCCTAGTGTCAACTACTTGTTCTTGAGAATTTGAGGCCGGAGTAGACTGAGATGATTGTACAAGAGTGATCCTATTGTCTCGAGTGTTGTATTCCGTAAACATGCTATCAAGAAGGTTAACCACTGAATCATGAATAGCCTTACAATCTAAGTTGTCATTCCCATACAACTTTTCAAAACACAGTTTGGCAAAGTTCATTTTCTTCCTAGGGTCGATTATACTAGCAACAACCAAAATCTTATTAATATTGTTCATTCCTTCTCAATATTTCAGAAACTTCTCTAACATCTCTGTTGCATTTGACTTTAAATCCATATCTACACTATCGGCTAAAGCAGTGAGGTTTCTCTCTATGGTGACTATCTCACCATAGCATTTATATGAGTTCACCTTAGAAGAAGCAGAGACCACCAATGTACTGTTATAAAACATTACCAAAAACCTTGACAACTTTTCAACCCCATTCCAATCAGCACTAGTAGGTGGTCCAATTCTCTTATCCTTAGTTGCATTATCAATCTCTAAGAAATAATTATTGTATAACTTATCATCTGCTTCCATCCTATCAAATGCAACTCTGAATTTCAGTGCCCTATTCAACATCATGAATGTTGAATTCCACCTAGTGCTTACATCCATAGGCAGACTACCTCTTGTCATCTTTCCAGAAGTGACTCTAAGATCAAATGCATTCAACCTATTAGTGGATGACCTAACATATTGAATTGCATTGCATATGGCAGACACATTGTCTCCTAATTTACTTAACTCTTCCCTTTCTACCAAGTTTATTATATGAGCAGCACATTTCATATATAAGTAACTCTCACCTAAGACCATAAAATCTGAAGCAAGTAATCTGAACTCCCTTATAAATAGCTTAATAGCATTAGTATTAGCTGTTGCGTTGTCTAAGGTCACACAAAACACTTTCTCAATACCTCATTCAGCTAAGTAGTCTAACATGATAGTATAGATGGTCTGACCTTTGTGATCCATCACGTATTTGAAGCCAAGGATTAGTTTTCTCAGCTGCCAATTTGTATCCACAAAGTGTGCAGTCACAACCATGTAGCTTGCACCTATGAGCAACAAAATATTACTATTAGTATTATTGTATTACATTACTAATTAATAAGTAAATAATAGAAACTATCGACAATTTGATAGTAAATCATGACCTGTAAGTTGTGCCTTCCAAATATCAGTGGTTAAAGAAACCCTCTGTTTGTTGGTGTAAAGCAACTCCATAAATGTTGCTTTCGCATTGACATACATCTCCACTATATCTCTAGTGGCAGTCCTTCTTGAATGGAGTTTGTATAAGTTAACTTGCATATAATACAAAGAATTAAACACATTAACATTTGTTAAATGCAAGCAAACATAAGAAAAATTCATATTTCAGATTATAACATTGAATTTAACAATGAATGAATGTCAAGGGCAACTCAACAAGAACCAACAATTCATTACTTGCTTCTCTGAACACAGATTCAAATACTTTGGATGTCTTCAAGACTCCTTCAGTAGTGATTATAGGTTGACTATTGTTCTGTTCTTCTACCCAGGCTTGGCGATCCTTGCAGATTTGTAGATGCTTCTTAAGGTTTGAAGTTCCTGACTTAGTTGAACAAGAGAAAAACTTATTGCAGTAAATACATATACACCTCTCACAGTTGGCCTTTGTTCTATCAAAATGGTCCCATACATAGGACCGTGTGTTAAGCATCCTCTTTGCTTTATTAGATCCTGTTGCAGGTGTATCTGTATCCTTCCTCTTCCCTCTATCTCTATGATCATATTTTTCAGAAGATGGAGTTACTTCTTCTTCTTCTTCATAATCTTTTTCTGTTGCATTTCTGTCTACTACTTCTTCAATGTTGTCAGGATGCTTAGTAGAAGAAGAGTCCATCTATAACAAAAATAAAAAAGCAAACATGACCACATACATAGATATTCATATTCAAAATCAAAGTTCAAATGCAAACAATGAAACAAACATCAAAAGGACATGATCAAAATTCAAAGAAAAACTGACACACATCGACATAATCAGAGTCTCAGACAATTGAGAACACAATCAAGAAAAAATAAAGTAATAAACCAAGCAAACATGATCAAATCACAGTCACAAACATATTAAGATTAAAATCAAAGTCCAATAGAGTATCAAACCAAGAACTAGACAATCAAAGACAGAATCAAATCAATTAGAATCAATCAAGCAATGAAACAAACCCTATAACCTAAATCAAACATCGACATAAGTATCAGACCAAGCATAAATCTAAACAATCAAATACATAATCAATTAGAAGCAAGTTATGAACCAACCCTAAAACATGAATCAAACATTGATATAACACATTAGCTCAAACTCCCATTCCTATATCGAACAATTCTATAAACCCTAACTCTGTTAAACTTCAAATCAACTTCAAATCAAAGACAAAAACAAGCCTTAACACTATGAATCAAAGAAGCCTTAATGTTTAACGCAAAGATTATCACCAAATACAAACATAAACGATACAAATGAACTCGATTTGTATATGTGATCGAACCCTTGACGTCTATGATGGAGGATACTCAGGAGAGTCAGGAGACGATGAAATAATTCTTTAATTTTAGTTTTCCAGTGTAAACAACTAAAAGAATCGTAAAGAATTTAGGGTTTCAATGTGAAAATAGGTTAGAAGCTCAATCGACAAATGTGAAAATAGATTTTCTCTGCATGCGTAATCGAGAAGAAGAAAGGAAAGTGTGTTTTTATGTATATATTTTATGTGTGTATATGTATATGTTCGGAGCATCCGAATACCTGTTCGGGTTTTCGGGTATACCCGAACCCGAATCCGAAACCGAATCCGAACCCGAAGTATCAATGGCTAAGGATCCGATCGAGTCTTCGGTTTAAAAAAAATCGGGTTCAGATGCGGTTTTTCGGTTCGGTTTCAGGTTCGGTTTTTTATGCCCATGCCTAATTTTGTATAAAAACCCGATCGAGACTTAAACCCAAACCTAATGAATCCGAACCCCGTACTTTTTCTATTCTCTCTTGTAATATCAGAAACGATATCATTTTAGTCGACTATTACATTAGAAACGATAACATAATATTAGTTGCAAAATACAACAATTACCTGAAAACTCACGAGACACATTTACATTAGGAAATTGGTTGAATAAAATCAAACTTGATAAAGCTATCTCAAAAATCTTAAATATATGTACTCAAACTCATTGAGGATCTAAACAACGGTGAAATAGATTTATCAATTTTAGGTTTTACAATCGAGCTTCTGTTGGGCGAAGCTCGCAATACTTAACATAGACATTTTTTACAAAATTTCAATTTGCTGCTTACTCGCTAGGTCATTCAGTTCTATTCAGTTCATTTTTTACAGGTTCAATTTGTTGCATATTCGCTAGGCCATTCGGTTCTTTTCAGTTCAATTTTTTCGGTTTTTGGATCTCGAAAACCAAATAACCATTCGCTTCGCAAAAAAAATTTGGTTTCATTTTATTTCTGATTGAGCTAAGGAATCAATCGTAAACATGTTGGTAGATATATTTAGATATTTTTGGATATATTTTTGAATATTTTGGGTATTTTTAAGTACTTTTGTTCTTTTCGGTTATCTAAAATATATCGTTTGGTTCGGTTCCGGTTGTTTTGGTTTTCAAAAACTGTAACCATTCGGATATTTTCCAAGTTCAGTTCGGTTTTTCGGTTTGTCGGTTCTAGTTAGTATGTTCATCCTAATACTCGCTTTTTAAACCTAAATTCTTTGAATTCTAATTTCTGTAAAGAAGATTGTAGTGCTATGTTTTTGTAATGACCCATTCTGAGGCAACATGGGTTAACCAACTAGTACCGACAAATCCCTTTTAGATTTCACCAACTCGACTATTAATTACTGCTTCTAACCCGCTAACCTGTAGAAAACAAAAGTAGGAGAAGAGAAAAAAAAAGAGGGATGAGTAACTTTTTAAACTAGTCACCCAGTGATGACAAACCCAACTCGGTCTTACCCGATACCCACTTAACCTCAAAAGTTCAAACCTAAATCAAAACCCCAAACAAAGCACCTTTCGTGTCGGTCAAACAAACTACCACGTTCAAATTATGCCAAAACCTTTTTCTTGTCCTACGAAAACTGTTTTCGCAAAACTGTTCTTCCAAATCACTTTCACCACACGCACACTTCTGGTCCTATGCGTCCTAAAACTCAATCTGCATTCAAGCATGCTCCACTCAAAACTTGCCCATCACACACTGCGTACGTTACCCCCAGGACGATCATATAGGTCAGATCGCCCAAGGCTGTCACACTCCCCAGGGCTCTTAGTTCTTCCCAGATTGGATACCTAGGCTGACCTCGCCAGGCGGCCTGACCTTCTCACAATCTAAGGCATCTCAAATCCGACTGTGGCACTTTTGCACCTCGCCCTAACTTTTTTGAACGAGGCACTCAGCCTCCAAACATGGCTTATTGCACCCGCTTCCCTTGTGAGGATACGATCACTCAACCTTGCCAGAGTCCTAAGCCCCAACTCAGGGTGCACGACCATCGAACCACATAATTCATATCACCGTATTAATCTACTTCTAGGACACTCTTTCGTAATTTTTAAACAATGTCGGTTTAACCTAGTATTTTCATGAAGGAACCTATGTTCAAGCCAAGTAGCGTCCCAACAAGAAATCCCACTTACATGTATAAGACTTTATATCATAGCAGTACATATTACATAGTTTTTAGATGTCAAGACTTATAGCTTGACATTAGATTCAAGTTTAATCATGAACTAATCAAATTAAACCGCTACCGAGATCAACAGAGACCGAGAACTTCCTCACCTTTGCCATGAGTTGAGATCCCTGGATTGGCTGACTAGCGGACCGCCTTTTGAAAGAAGAACCTGAACCAGGAAAACTCGAGGTTAGGTCTTACTTGGAAACCTACCAAAAATAGAAACTTTCCATTTGTGGAAACTTATCGTAAATGAAAACTTTCAAAAAGGGAAACCAACCCAAAAAGTAAAATGTCAAGAATGAAAATTGCCAAAACCTAGCTAATAGTTCCATCGACACTTTCACCACGCTATCATATCGCTTCATCGAGTAGTTCGCCAAAAGTCGTACCCTCGAATGTGTTGTGAGGACATGTATTTGATAAAACAGAAGGAAGGCGAGAGCCTTAGAAGCTATGTCAACCGTTTTAATAAGAAAAATCCCAATATCTAATTGTGTTACAACCACGACTATCTCAGTATTCAAGTGTGGTCTACAAGTGTCAGCATTAGCCAACCAGGGCTCGTTGGAAGATAGTTCCTCCAGCGTCACGAAGGAAACACGAAAGCGTTGGATAAATAATGAATAACTCACGAAACAAATCTACTCTTCAAATTCTGATACTAGAAAATGAAGAGTGGAGGGCAACAGACAAGAGTAATTTTATTCCCTTAGAGGTGGATCTTAGCCAGACCAAAGGCAATAGAGGTGGCCCAATGATGTGATCCAGGCTGAGAGACTTGAAGAGGATGCGTTTCTAGTACGGGAAGTACCAATGATGCACGCATGAACCAAGAGACTCAATGATGCATTAATTGGATTCATTAAAGAATGTGAAAAAGTTTCAGAAGCACCCGATCGATCGATCGCCATGTCCGATCGATCGATCATCCTGCTGAACACACGATCAATCGTTCAGACCAGGCGATCTATTGATCGCAATAGGCCGGAAACACCCGATCCATCGATCGGATCAGGCGATCAATCGATTGCATTGCCAGACGGAAATTAGCGTTTTTTCATTGTTTCGGATTTTAGTTTATTTTCTCAATACCTTTTCAGATTAGAGTTTTATTAAGATTTCTTTTTAATTTAGGGTTATTTTCTATGGTATATAAACATTGTAAACACATTAGTGGTTTTTATCAAGAATTTTTATAAAAACTTCAGAGCTTTTTGCTTAAACACATAGAGTGATTCTCTTGAGTTGATTGAGAACTTTTGGCTAAAGGTTTCTAAATTCGGTAGTATAAAGTGTTATTCCATAAGCATTTGTATCATCATTCGTTTGATTCCAGACTTTTTCAACGTTTTCAAGGATTCCCAAAAGTTTTGGATTCACCAATCCATTATCGAGGGATACACGAGGCTGATGTGCATATGTTTTTATGCATTTTAAAGCTCATTTCTTTAATGTTTTAGATGCATTTAGGTTGTAAATATTGCATATAAGTCTTAGAATCCATAAGTTTGAGTCTAGAGTCTAGTTTAGGATCATTTTGCATTTGCATATCATATTATTTGCATTTGTAGGTACAACATTTGGAGATCAATTTGAAAGCTTGAGATAATTGACTCTAGAGGCTAAAAGGTCAAAGAATCAAGGGGATTTAAAGGTTAGAAGTAATGGAAGAAGATGGGATCAAAGGAGGCTAGGAAATGGAGAAGAAAGGGGCCACAAGTTGTCAAGGTAGGCTACCATCGACCCTGAGGTCGATGGCAGCCAACCTGAGGTCGATGGTGGCTTAGCTTGACAGTCTTGCTGCCCAAGGTGAGCCACCATCGACCCAGGGGTCGATGGTAGCCTCCCTTGGGTCGACAACAGAGCACATTGACGAGAAAACTAGCTTCCTTTCACTTATAAATACCCCTTTAACCTAGCTTTATGTATCCAAGACTTTTACAACTATTCTCCTTCTTCAAGATTGAGTTTTTATGCTTTCTCTCTTGATCTTTAAGATCAAGAGTCTCTCTTTTTAATTTTGTATCTTGGATCAAACATCTACCATATCTATGAAATCTTTATCTTTCTCTTCATCTCGTTTTTTCTTTATGTTGTGTGATTAGTCTTTTTGTTGGAACCTTGGGTGTTTAGATCTACTTAGATTAGGTTGTGATATGGTGTTATGGATAGTTAATCTTAGGTTTCCAAAGGATTTAGTGTGCTTAAGGCTAGGTTTTAGAGTAGCTAACTAAGATCTTGATATGTATGCGTTTCACGCCCGAGAGGTNTAGCCATTGAGAGTTGTTTGCTAGATTGATTAGTGACTATATGGGCTTTCTCTTAATGATTCCTAATCGATTTATCATTTGCAACAAACAAGAGTTGAGCAAATGTGGTTGATAAGGAAATGGCCTCTTGCCATGAGAGTGGATTAGGCTAGTATTG
>OVAN01006738.1:0-18551 GCA_900406275.1 Anastatica hierochuntica | reverse complement strand
ACTCTTCCGGTGCTTAAGTTAACCGTCGTCGTTTTATACGATTGATACGAAATCCACGGAAAGCACGAATCCTTGCGACTGTTGTCATGACGGTTTGACAGAAACTCCAATTGATACGAAACGAGAGACGATCAAGTGACGACTCGGAGGAAATGACGATCAGAAAGGACGTGGTTCAGTCAGCGGACTATGGCTGAACGTTATCCACGCCTCAACGCCAACTGGCGCCAAGGACATAGCTTGGTCTTGGCGCCAATTGGCGCCAAGACGGACCTCCGGTCTCGGTTCCAATCGACGTCTAGATCGGCGTCTAGTTCAGTCGTCAATCGGTTTCAAGACTCGTTCGTAGGTTTAGCGTCAATCTGCGTTTAGACATTCCTTCGAAGCGAAGCAGTTCTTCAATTATTTTGGTGGTTTCGTCTCGCTTCAAAATTTGTATTTGGAGACCTCCGGAAGTTTCGGGCGTCGATTTCGATACTACCGTTTTTGACCCCAACATATAGTCTCTCCGGAAGCTCTTCATAGAAGGTAAAATCGATGGATGAGAAGCGGAAGAGCAGAGTGAGCATTCAATTGATGTGTATCCTATCTTGTCCATATCGATCAAGGTTCATTCGTATGCTCATAAGGTGCAGTAAGAAAGTCGTCCCTTGGCACAATTCAAAATTGGAGTATGGGATGGCCCTACCGACGTGGTCGTGGAGTTTATATCCTATTGCTCCATAAAAAAGTCCTAACTCTACCGGAGTTGACCACCCGGGGTGTGCCCTTGCAAATAATGTGTTACCTAGAAGCCTCATGGCATGGCGGATTGTTGGATTCTAGATTTTGGACATTTTTGCTACTAAGAAGTCTTATTCTTCATCGTTCGCAATGTTCCTCCAAAGCAACAATATTCGGTTGAATTTTGGAGGCACGATCAATGTTCCCGTTCATGGAAAACCATACAATTTACAAAATTGTTTGAATGTGAGAGAATACCAGTTTTGTCTAATTCGGAAGTAAAGTCTTCCACTTTCCCCTCCTTCTACTTCTTAATAAGTGATGGTATCAAGGAATTGTCGAGCAAGCTCCGGATATGTTGCTTCATCCAGTGACACAAGAATCTGAACATTCATCTTATCTAATATGCCATCAACTTGTTCATAAATCCCCATTCTTCTCATCACCTCTTCATCGGCAAATCTTGTGGGGCGAAAGTCTAGTTGGTGAAGCTCGGTTAGATGTCCTTTCTCTTCACTTGTCCATCCCAACAATTTGGTGCCCTAAATTCTTTTTCCTCTCCTTGAGTAGTTTGGTTGTCCCCAATTTTCTTGGTGAGGGGCGTCGCTTCCTTGATTGTTTACATAGCTTGCCATTGTACCTTTAAGAGAGTAAAAGATATGTGAGTGTAAATAGTTTAGAAGATGATGGTTCCAAAGCATTTTGTACAAAGAGCATAACTCATCATCATGTTAGCAAACATTATCCATTTCCATCATCAAAATAGACACAACTCAATCCTCATGGTACCCAAGAATGACACTTCAAATTTTAGATTCCCAACCAATGGGTTTCTACTATGGAATAACTCAAAATTATATTCACATCAAGTCTTAAGCAAAGCATTGAACCCTTAAAGAACCAATTGCAACCACAATCTCTAAGTTTCCATAAATCTCA
Organism: Anastatica hierochuntica; assembly: GCA_900406275.1. Classification (NCBI taxonomy): domain Eukaryota; kingdom Viridiplantae; phylum Streptophyta; class Magnoliopsida; order Brassicales; family Brassicaceae; genus Anastatica; species Anastatica hierochuntica. The sequence goes on along the minus strand of OVAN01006738.1, from coordinate 16,889 downwards.
CTTTTGTCAAAATTTCCAACAATCCTAACTTTGAAATCCAAAATCTCAACAATTCCAACTCAATCTATGAAGTTATGATTAAGAGAATCATTTACTCAAGCACATAAGATCTCAACAATTATACTTACAAGCTTGGAATGACCAAAATCTAAAGATTTAAGAGATTGAGCAAACGAGAGTTATGAGAGATTTACCTTTGTTCTTGAGAGATATTTAGTGTAGATCAAAACTAGAGCAGGAATTAAGCAAAAGGAGATGAAATCTTTGATTCAAAACAAGAATTTGCAAAGAAATTGGTTTTGAAATGAAAGCGAAATAGAAAGTTTTGTGTTTTCTTCACCCAATTTCAAGCAAATGAGGAGAGAGAGGGATGAATTGGGTTTTGGGAAAAATAAAAAGAAGGTTTAGTGTGCTTACTTGGTGGTTGGCAGTCTAGGTTGGCGTTTCAGACCACTAGCCAAACCCCTCTGGACCGCCAACCTTGGTGGAGAAGCTGCTGGCGATCTGGCTTGGCGTTTCAAACCGCCAGGCAAAGTGGCCCATACCACTAGGTGCTCCTATAACGTGTTCCGCTCCCAAATTGTGCACCTAAACACTTAAAATCACAAAAAGCAATCCAAACAAAGTTTACTTAAGAATTAGATAAGCTAAAATATTTACAAGGATACCATGGGATTGCCTCCCAAGTGCGCTTGTTTATCGCCGCTAGCTTGACATTGTTTCCTTTCTTGATTAGTGGAGGTTGGAAGGAGAAACTCCAATGCTCTTGTTTTCCTTGCTGAACATCTCTAAGGTGATCAGTCTACAAGTCATCTCCATCTTGAACTTCAACCCTTTGTCCAAGACCCATTGAGGAAGTTTGGTCCTTGCTCTCGAGAATGGTTTGAGAATTCCCTTACACTTTACCTTGTATTCAACAACACCGCCTTCAATGTCTATAGGAATGGGTCGCATGGAAGACTCTATCTTCTTTCCACAAGGCGTCTTCTCGATGTAATCCTCTTCCTTGGAGATTTTGTTCTCAAGGGCATGACTTGCAAAAGTCATCTCATTATTGACCACAAGTTGTGGTTTCTTTTTGCCTTTTCCTTTTCGGGCTCTCCTTTTTTTCTTGGAGTCCAATCTTGGAACATCCCTTGGGCATCCCTCATCATCATCATTCCTAAACATTCTCTTGAAATCTTCAAACAAGTTAAACTCTTCCGTTGGCTCGCAGTTCTTTGTCGCTTCTTAAACAAATAGACCATCACTTAGATCGAGAATTTCTTCTTTGATTCCTTCGACCACTTGGAAATCCCCCAAGGTCAAAGTACCACAAATCTCATCTCTTGCATTAATCATCTTGTAAGACACCTCGGGGTCAATGTTGGGAAGAACAACTTCCTTACTTTTAAAGTTAATCCTTGCCCCAACGGTTTGAAGGAATGGTGTTCCAAGTAGCATAGATAACTTACACACGCCTGATATCTTGACAACAACAAAATCCATAGGGACTATGCAATCCTCTACCTTCAAAGGGTAGTTTTCGAGTTTCCCAATGGACTTCTTGACGGATGAATCTCCCTAAGCAATTGGACATGAAGGCTTGATTGCCTCTTTGATCCCAAATCGGATAATCATGTCAGATGAAATCACATTGACACTTGCTCCGGTGTCTACTAGAGCTTCTTCTTTAAATACCTCTTCCAACAAGTAGGGTACCGAAAATTTGTCGGGTTTCACAACCTTCTCTAGGATTCTTGTCTCGGGTAGATGGGGTAGCACAACGTGCTTCCAACAAGTAAGGTACCACCAAAAGCTTCCTCAACTTCTCTTTTTGGCTTACTTATAAAATCATTCACAACGGCAAATTTCTCTTTCTTTCAATTAGATTGGGCACCTACCATTATCTCATCAATACATTCAACCTTACCCTCTTTAAGTAGCACTCCATCTTTTTTATATTGGATATTCCCATCATTATCAACTTTACATCCAAGAAGCCTTTCAAATTCACTAACCACTTTCTCACCTTGATGATCAAAGGTGTTATTTTCAAAGACCATATTGCAGAAATCTTTCAGATTTGCTTCAGGTTTACCCGGTAGGATCCCCTTACCGTTGTTCTTGGAAGAACAAGTAATTTGAGCCACTTGGTTGTCTAGCGTTTTCATATGAGCGGCTAGATTATCGACTTTCTTGTTTAGGTCACACCAAACACCATCAATATTTTGATTTACATCTCTCATCCTCTTGTTATAATCAAAAGCGGCTTTATTTTGCCCGTCCAACACTTGCTTAAGGAGGGTGTTGTTCTCGTCCTCTTTTGGAGGTTGAGTAGATGAACTTCCCATGTTGGTGAGAAATGTGAAAGGTCATTTTGGTGGGAAGTTTCTTGGAGCTTGACCTTGTGGCCTCTCCTTTTGCATCTGGTAGTTTTTTATCCGATGGTTAGCAACATCTTGGTTCTAATATGAAAGGTTATTGTTCCAATATTTAAACGGAGGGTTGTAAAGCTTTGAACAGTACCCCCCTTGAATGTATCAAAGGTCCTCTTGGTCCCCAATTTCTTGGTCATTTCCATCTCCCTTACCTTCATCAACATGTTCCACTACATTTATTGATCTTTTATTCATCTTGGTTAGCCTATCAATCTTTTCATTAAGCTCTTGCAATCGAGAATCATCCTGATAAGTTCCATCCTAATCGCGGCCTTTGGTCGCTTTGAGCTAATTTTTCGATGAGTTCTTCGCCTTCCACAACGTCCACGTTGGTAAAGCTCCCCTTGCTTGTCGTGCCAAGTGAATTCCAATATTTTTCCAAACAACCGCAATAGAAAATCCCTAGCAAAGCATCCTTAGCTACTCTGTGACGAGGGCAAGACCGGATATATGATTTCAAACATTCCCAAGCATCATAAAATGACTCATTATACCCTTGTTTAAAACTTGTGATGTTGTTTCGAATTTATGTCGTCTTTTGTTTCGGGAAGAACTTTGTCATGAATGCCTTCTCAACTTGAGCCCATGTAGAGATTAAATCCGTGGAGATACTCTTCTCCCATTTTACGGCCACATCACCTAACGAGAAGGGGAATAATATCATCTTGATGGCCTCCTCGCTTACCCTATTTATCTTTATAGTCCTACAAAGCCTGTCAAACTCATCATATGGTCTAAAGAGTTTTCTGCCAGTCGACCATTAAACTTGTTGTTTTGGACCATGTTGATGAGGCTATGTTTTATCTCGAAGTTATTGGGTACTACCGCGGGAGGTTGAATACCAGTCCTTACTCTCCTCGTGTTGGGTTCATCATCAGCACCTATCCTTTATGCTCTAGGATGCCCTTGGTCTTGGATCCCAATACCTTGAGCTTGGTTGTTGTCACCCATATTGTTTCCTTAATTACCAATAGGATGAGGGTTATCCATTCCCAAACGTTGTAGATGTTCGAGTCTCTCTCTTTCTCTCCTTTCTCTAGTATTATCTCGTTCCAATCTCCTTATATCTTCCACTTGTGGAATCAAATTTGATGGACCCCTACTATGCAAGTTCATACACCTACAAAGATAAGAACAAAGATTGAAGAAGAGTTAGTGACTTTAAATAAAAGAAAATGACTTAGTCTCAACAAACTAACAAAGACTGAATGGCAAAATATGTTGCTCCCCGGCAACGGCGCCAAAAACTTGATAGAGGAGTTTTTGTTTCTTTCAAGTTTAAACACGAACTAAACTCCTAAGCCTCAAGATTAAGGCTAGTAATTGTATTAAATGGGATTATCGAACCACAAGGAGCAAATCTTCTACTCATTCAACCCTATAGCTAGTTTCATTAATCTAAGTCTTATAAAAGCAATTGGGATTCGAACTTAAATCAAAAAAAACAATCAAAGCAAATAAGATAGTAATATCAAACTACTAAATACTACTTAAGAGAGTTTCAATGATGAAGAGCATGCAAGCGCACATTTATGCACGTTTTATTGGTTCTAAACAGGGCAAAGTTTGGTTAATGATGGCTCAGGTTTTCACCCGATTGAACAACTGCAAGTGCACATATATGCATGTTGTAGTGGTTCAGGATCAGATCTACAGAGACCAAAGATCACAAGAAAAACTATAGACTTAACACGGGCTAAGACGAAAAAGAAGAGTTTGTTAGAGATGCTAAAATCGAAATCAGGCAAAAAGAAAGCAAGTAAACGAGTTGGTTTGTAATAAATCAAGAAAAATGATGGGCACAGAGTGTTCTCAGGGAATTCATTTCATCAGGATTGTAGATTTGTTAACGGGAAACGGTTAAGAACCATCTAGAACTGAATTCACTAAATTAGAACTAACCTACTTCCGTAGCGGTAATTCTCTATGTTTAAGGATCCTAGAGACTTACTTTCGTTGAATTTCATATCCTAAACATGCATTCTAACATGATTGATTTTGTTCACACATTGCATAAACATCAACTTCTGTTCATCGAACACTTTCGGTGCGTGAAATAACTTAAAACCACAGAGTAGGTGATCAATCTAATCTAAGCCTTAAGAACAATGCTAAGCAAAGATCAATTGATAATTCCCAGATCTAACAACCTAACAATCACTGAATCATGAAATCCCAATGTGAAAAATCCTAAACCCAACTATAGAACTACACACACATAGACATTGAAACAACACAAGATGAAATCAGGAGAGACATGTTGTATTAAATCAAAAGAAAAGAGTAAATGGTTCATAATTCTTCTCGAAAGAGTACGAATTGAATTTGTCTCCCTTAGGTTACAAAGCTCTCTAGTTTCTTAAAAACACTCGGACAATAGCATAATGAAACATAAAACTCGAGTCTAGGTTTTAAAACATGTGTTTCGGTCTTCAGATTTCAGTTCTGGTTGGAAATAAGTTAATATGCGTCGTGATATTGATTGAGCGCTCCCTTAGTAGGGATCGATTGACCCTTGTTTTTCTGGTAAGGCACTTCAATGTTTAAACGACGCTTCTTTTAGGCTCTCAGTAATCGTTCAAAATGTAATCTTTGCTGCGCATAGAAACTATAACCTGCAAAAACACTAAAAACACAAAATGACTCTAAAATACATTTTCTGGGATAAAATGATTGTAAATCATCGATAAAATATGAATACATCAGCTAACAAAACAATTTCAGCTTAATAATGTTTATTTAGTAGTTGGATTTTGATGTGTCAGTATTTTAGAAGTTTTCCTACGGTTTTTATATGAGATTTATGGTTTTTAGTATGTAATTCGGATCTTTTTGGTGCGGATTTGTGTTCTTTGTTTTTTTTACAGGAATTGAGTTTGGATGTGCGAAAATAATGCATTTTGGATGGATTTCAAGCTTGGAAGGAAGTTTTCTTGAAGGCTGGAAAATATCCAAAAATATGGACAAGCATCGATCGATCCCTCTCCCTGGATCAGTTGATCCCGGTCCCAATTTTTAGACCGATTTTTACGAAGAAGCAGACCGAACTTATTTTGAACCCGATTTGAATACTAAAACCTAGGCTCGTGTTTTACCTTTCATTATGCACTTTTACAGACTTTTTGAGAGCAGAGATTGATTTTGTAACCTAGGGAGAAGAAGCAACTTTCTACTTCGATCTGATAAGCTTTCGGAACCCTTTAACTCTTATTTTTGTTAAATACAATCATGTCTCTCTTGAATTTGATCTGAGTTTTTGCAATTATCGTGAGTGAGTAGTCTAATCGTTGGGTTTAGGGTTCTCACATAGGGATTCATGAAATGTTGATGTAGAATTGCATGATTAGGAACTTAATCTAATTGATCTTCATCTAGGATTGATCGTAATGCACGAAATTAAATTGATCACTTAGTTTGTGATCTTAGGTAATTTAACGCCTGGAAAGTGTTTGTTTAAATGCCTGAAAGAATCTTAGATGAGCAATTCTTCTTAAGCCAATGATGTTTAAGTTAATTGTGAATATATTAAACCTATTAGTAATGCATGATTAGAAATCGAGGGTCAACAGAAGTTAGTCTCAAGATTTCTAATACATAGGGAGTTGATACTACGGAAGTAAATCAATTCTTCATTAATATTTGAGTTCAAGATGGTTTTAAACTTGTTTCATAGTCTATAATTTGAATCAACTATGAATTGTTTCCCTGAGAATACCCGATGCCCAACACTTCTTTGACTGATTTACATCCCCATCGTTGCTGCCTGTGTTTCTTTGCTTTCTAAATTTTGATATTTTCATCGTCTCAAAAGACATCTATTTAGCTTTAGCCCGCTGTTTGATTCAACATTCTTCGTGCTACCTTTGGTCTCTTTGGATTCGAACCCAAACCACTACAACGTATATATGTGTGCTTGCAGTGTTTTTTCGGGCTAAAACCTGAGCTATCAGGTTTTCTGGCGCCGTTGCCGTGGACCAATAGGGAGTCTTAGAACTTAGGATCATTGTGTGCCTAAGGCATTTTTCTTTACTTCGTTGAATTTCTTCTTTTTCTTCTCTGTCTTTGTGCTTTCATGTGCATGAACAGACCTCGTACTATGAGCCAAGGGATCGCANAATCTTCTCGAATTCGATCCTGAACCTTCGCGTCTAGAGAGATAGAAGAAGAAAGAGAAGTTGCTAGAGGTTATTGAAGAATTTGAGTTTGCTCAAATCATGGGTGAAAACTTGGGAGATCCCATTCAAGTTCATCAAAATCCTCTCTTTCCTGTACTCCTTCCAGGAGATGATCCACCTGCTGGTGGTGGTGATAATGCTGGTGGTCAGAATGCTGGCCAGAAAAATGTTGCAGCTGAGGGGAAACAACGCGCAAATCAACCTCGACAGAGGATGACTCTGGCAAAATATGACACTCTGGAGGCCTTCTATGCGAATAATGTTGGGATTCATCCGCCTCCCATTAAAAGAAGGGACTTTGAGATCAAGACTGGTCTCATTAACTTGGTGCAACATAATCAGTATCATGGGTTGTCGTCACAGAACCCAATGCACTATCTGGATAGGTTTGAAGCCAACTGTAATATTATCCAGCACAGTAGAGTGCCTGCTGAAGCTCTAAAATGCAGGTTGTTCACTTTCTCTCTGAATGACAAAGCTACAAGATGGTACAATAGCCTAGAGCCTTATTCTCTGAGGACATGGGACGAGATCAAAAATACTTTCCGTGGGCATTTCTTCACGAAATCAAAGTTTATGTCTCTGCGAAACAAGATTGCAGGATTTCACCAATTGGGTGCTGAAAGTTTTCATGCAGCTTGGGAAAAATTCAAAGAGTACCTCAATGATTGTCCTCATCAATGGTTCTCAAATTGGAATCTCTTCAACATTTTCTATAATGGGGTTGAGGAGAAATATCAGAATGTTATGGACACCGCTAGCAATGGTTATTTCTGTACTAAAACTGTGGAGGAAGCTTATACATTGGTGAATAACATGACTAATAGTCAAGCCAATCATAGATCAGACTATGATCGTGGTAGAGGAGTTGTGTCAACAGACGTGAAGAGAATTGATGATATGCAGTCAAAACTCGATGAGCTAATGAGGAAAGATCAGTAGGGAGTGAACTTTGTTGGAGAGCATAATGATACACCTATTATTTAAGAGCAGAAGATGGGACGGATGTATCAGGAATTCATGTTTGAGGAGATAAATGGTGGACAAGCATATGTGAATTACATAGCTGATCAAGGAAACTTTGGTAAAATAGGTTTCAACCAACAGAACCAGTTCCAGAACAAGCCTTGCAATCATAATCAGATTGTCTTCAACTCCGGATTTCAGCATAAGAATCAGAACAGTGGCTTCGGAAACAGTGGCTATCAGCAGAAACAGTTTGGTTCAGGACGATTCAAGAACAACTATCAGACGGGGTATTAGAATCAGAACCAAGGACAATCTTCTGCCTCTTCTTAAGATAGTGATCTGAAACAAATGCTCCACCAAGTGCTGGAAAATCAAACTAAGTCTACTGCGCAGATTAATCAGAAAGTCGATACATGTACAATGACCTCAATGGGAAGTTCGAGGCTATGAGTGTTCGAATGAAGATGTTGGAAACACGGGTTGCTCAGACTTCTGCAAGCAACATAGCTCCCCCAAGGTGTCATACCAGCCAAACCAGAGAAGAATTTGAAGGAATATTGTAATGCTATCACAGTTCGAAGCGGAGAAACAATTGAAAAATCGTCAGGGACGCCGATCGATATATCCCTGTCTAAGGATCGATCGATCCCTGTATCAAAAAGCCATAGAAAATTTCAAAATTTGGCGATTGATCGATAAGAAAAAAAAAAGACAAGGATCGATCGATTCCTGTTTCTGGATCGATCGATCCATGTCCTGACGGGAGGGTATCGGATTTTCGCGATGAAACAAATGCACAGGAGGTTGAGGATCAAAATGTGCCACCCCCACCTTATGTTCCCAAGCCTCCATATCCTTCCAGACCTCATCAAAAGATCAAGGAATGCGAGTATGAGAAACTTACGAATCTAGTTGGTGAACTACATTGAAGCAATCAAGATGGTACCTTCTCTTAAGAGACACATGAAAGATATTCTCTCAGATCACATGACCTTAGAATAAGGTGTACCGGTTCTTACAGCAGAGTGTAGCGCAGTTCTTCAAAATATCATACCAGAGTAACGCGAAGATCCATGTCCTTTTGTTTTGCCTTACAGGATTGGATCTCTTACCTTCGAGAGATGTCTGTGTGACTTGGACTTTGGATTTAGTTTGATGTCGTTGTCTATCTCGTAGTGACTTAATATGATGAACTATAAGCCCATGAAGATGTTCTTGATACTTGCTGACAGATCAATTCGGAAGCCCATATGTATTCTCGATAACATTCCTATTGGTGTTGGGAAAGGCTATGTATACACTGATTTCGTAGTCTTGGAGCTTGACGAAGAATCCAAGGATCCTATCATCTTGGGGAGACCATTCTTATCTACTGCTAGAGCAATGATTGATGTTCATAATGGTCACATTGATCTGCAGTTGGGTAAACTAGGTGAGCGTTTCAATCTTGAGAAGTCAACAAAGAAGCCTACCATAGATGGGCAAACATTTTGGGTTGACACTTTGACTGAAGTGATTGAGGAGGTTGTGGAGGAACCTTACACTGAGGAATATTTTCATATATCCTTATCACGAATTGACGAAGAGGATGGTTTTTTGGGTAAAGGCACATTGGAGATTGCTGAAAGGAACGAAGTCAAAGAAGTCTTGGATGGAGACGTTCATTCTACAGTGAGAAACTCAAGACCAAAAAGAAGGTGAAGCAGAAAGAGCACAATACAGAGGAGAGTTCTCAGTTGACCTTGATCCCTCTAGGATGCGATGGAGATGCTATTGAGAACAAGGTGAAGCATAAAGGCAAATTCAGACATTTCTCCAAGGTCAGGGCCATCCTTACACCAGATATTAAAGAGAAAGGAGCAGTTGCTATGAAGAAGGCTATGAGTAGCATCCTTGAGCAGAAGATTTTCTCTGGTGGAGCTTGCTTCGGAGCAAGTTCCAAGGCCCTTCTAGACTAATTCATCGCCACTATAGTCAAGCTCGTGACTTTAAACAAGCGTTGAGTGGGAGGCAACCCACTAGGTAATTTTCTTTTTCTTTTTAGTTAGTTTTGTAGTGTTTTTGGCTTTTGTGCTTTTGTTTTTGGTGCCTTTTACATTTTTCATGTTTTTAGCCTTTGTATTGCAGGAAAAAGATCACCAGAAAGACGGACATGAATCGATAGATCCCTGTCCATGGATCGATCGGTCGTTGTCTCAATTACTCGGCTACATCACACGTTTTCAGGTAAGTTTGCTTATTCCCTTTCCTTTTCGTCTTGATTTTATTTTTCTTTTTTATTTGCTACTTATCCCTTCCTTGGATTTGTTTCACCCCGAGACGGTGTTAGATAAGTTTGGGGGAGGTTACTTATGTTTTTGTTTTTCTTTTGGTGTTTTTTGAGTCATTTTGATGTTTTTATTGAGTCAGTTATGGATTGCATATACTTTATGATGATTTTAGATTATTATCTATGCGCATTGCACTTCATTTATATTCTCATTAATCATTTTATTTTGACTTTTAGCGCAGGCAATCCAGAATAACTCATGACCAAACTCTCCACCAGAAATCTCTAGAACTCAGACTTTTGTCTGAAGTGTTATTAACTCTATTTTATTTGGCTTACTAGTGAAATTAAATGCTTTGATCCAAGAACTTAAAATCAGGAATCAAACTCATCATTCAGGATTACATCCCCATTTCTNTTTAGTCTGGCACCACACCCTTACCTTATCTTCTTGATTCTCCATGCATTTCTTTTTCATCTTATGTGCACACATGTGTAAGAACAATGGAGAGAATAGGGTAGACATGATCCTTCTAATTGCTTAGGTAGGATTGTACATTTTAGGTGGTTCAGACACGGTCCTAAGTGTCTGATTTCTCGGTGTTGGGTGTTTTGGTGGTTTAGATGAGTATGTTGCATTTCTTCATGATGTATGGGTGTTTTAGAGTTTAAAAACGTCATTGATATGCTAATTTGAACCAGATTTTCGTTCTGAAAAAAAAAAACGAAAATTGTTTTTTATTTTGTCATATCTGGTTTAGAAATTAGCATTTGCATATTATTTTGTTGATTGGATTCACCCTAAAGAATGCACATATGTGGTTTACTTTTTAGATTGGTGGTTTGTACTTGGGTAGTTAGGGGACATGGATAACGATATAGTCTTTCTCTCCTGCGAGTTTGCATAATTTCTTCCATCTTTACGCAGTTTTTCATACCCGAAACACTCTAACCCTCACCACTAAAAGCCTTGAATACCTAGCCTGATTTCCTAATTATGAGTTTTTCGGTGAAAAGTTTCACGCCCATCTTAAATGAATGTAGAGAGTTATTAACATGGAAGCTGAGTTTACAGGTTCAGATTTTAGATTATGGATGGGCTTGAGGATAAGAGCGATTCTTGGGGAGAATGTTCTAACTGATATGAGTTTATATGGTTAGCGAAAGTAGCGCAGAGTAAAGTTTTCTAATAGCATGCGATCCATTTGGTTTTTGAGTTTCTTTTCCCGCAGGCTTTGTCTTTGTTTCCTTTACTTGAGGACAAGCAAAGATTCATGTCTAGGGGATTTGATGTGTCAGTATTTTAGTAGTTTTTACTACGGTTTTTACACGAGATTTATGTTCGGATCTTTTCGGCGCGAATTTTTGTTCTTTGTTGTTTTTATAGGAATCGAGCTTGGATGTGCGAAAAGAATGCATTTTGGGTGGATTTCAAGCTTGGAAAGAAGTTTTCTTGAAGGCTGGAGAATATCCAGAAATATGGACAAGCATCGATCGATCCCTGTCCCTGGATCAGTTGATCCCTAGATCGGTCGATCCCTGTCCCGATTTTCAGACCGATTTTTATGAAGAACCAAGCCGAACTTATTTTTAACCGGATTTGAATACTAAAACCTAGGCTCGTGTTTTCCCTTTCATTATACACTTACAGTCATTTTGAGAGCAGATATTGATTTTGTAACCTAGGGAGAAGAAGCATCTTTGTACTTCGATCTGATAAGCTTTCGGAACCATTTTACTCTTATTTTTGTTAAATACAATCATGTCTTTCTTGAATTTGATCTGAGTTTTTGAAATTATCATGAGTGAGTAGTCTGATCGTTGGGTTTAGGATTCTCACATAGGGATTCCTGAATTGTTGATGTAGAATTGCATGATTAGGAACTTAATCTAATGGATCTTCATCTAGGGTCAATCGTAATGCATGAAATTAAATTGATCACTTAGTTTGTGATCTTAGGTAATTTAACGCCTGGAAAGTATTTGTTTAAATGCCTGAAAGAATCTTAGATGAGCAATTCTTTTTAAGCCAATGGAAATTGATGTTTAAGTGAATTGTGAACATATCAAACTTATTAGTAATGCATGATTAGAAATCGAGGGTCAACGGAAGTTAGTCTCGAGATTCCTAATATATAGGGAGCTGATACTACGGAAGTAGATAAGTTCTTCATTAGTGTTTGAGTTCAAGACGGTTTTAAAGTTGTTTCCTAGTCTATAATTTGAATCAACAATAAATTGTTTTCCTGAGAATACTCGATGCCCAACACTTCTTTGATTGATTTACAACCTCATCGTTGATGCCTGCGTTTCTTTGCTTTCTAAATTTTGATATTTGCATCATCTCAAAAGACATCTTTTTAGCTTTTGCCCGCTGTTTGATTCTCCATTCTTCGTGCTACCTTTAGTCTTTGTGGATCCGATCCTGAACCACAACAACGTACATCTGTGTGCTTGCAGTGTTTTCTCGAGCGAAAACCTGAGCTATCATATTTCACATTAACCTCATATCTATGGGACAACTAATCACAAATAATTTTTTCGTCGGACAGTTGATTAATAAACTTATGATCTTCAAGGAAAGAACTTGGAAGATGATTATTAGACCAAATAAAGAGGGGTTGTACCGCTTCCAGGGAATAGTGTCACTAACGTCGTTGCAAAACACTGTATGGGATTATTTAGTATAGTGGCATCAACCTATGGGACATTCGTCTTCTCGAGTTATCAATTTGCTTCTAGGAGTTAGTAGTTCATCTTATAAACATGATCATTTTCTTAACTCATGTGATATTTTTTTGGCTAAACTAACCCGACAGTGTTTTCCAGATAATTTTAATAATGCTAGAGAAATTTTGGACTCAATGCGATGTCTGAGGTCCATATCAAACGACTCCTCTATGCGGATCAAATTGATTTTTACTATCATAGATGCACATTCATGAGCTGTTTGGCTCTTCCTCTTATAGATAAATCAACAGTATCACAAAAACTCAAGGAGTTCATAGCACTTGTAGAGACACAACTTTCTAAGAATATCAAGACATTACGTAGTGATAATGGAAGTGAGCTTATGTGTCTTACAAGATTTTTGAAGGAACAAGGAATAATTCATTAGACATCGTGTGTCCATACACAAAATAAAATGGTAGAGCTAATTAAAAACATCCGCATATTCTTAACATTGCTCAGGCCTTATGCTTTGAGGCTAACTACCGCTTGAATTTTCGGAATGTGTATTTGCTGCTGGAAATCTTATAAATCGAACAACTGTTGATGCGAAGAACAACGAAGCTTTAATAATTATACGCCCGTTTCGTAACAATCACACAATATGCAAGTGCACGGATATGCTATTGTAGTACTTAGAGGTTGAACCACAAAGAGTGTGTCAAGCTAGAATAGTCTAAACTTTGGGAGTCCACAATCCCTCCTAATCTAAGCGAATCAAGACGGTTTGGGGGTCCTAACAATCTACTAAGCAATGCAAAACAAAAACAATAACATAAACAAGATAGAGAAAGCAAAGCAATAAAGTAAATTAAGCAAAAGAAACAAGCATGGAATTAAATGGCAAAGACAAGAATTAAAGATAAGTAAAGTGATGGATCAAGGGAGAGTGTAATTGAAGAGACTAGTTTTTTTCTCCTTAATTGAAGAGACTAGTAAGATGGTAATAGTGCGTTAGTTCAATATATTAAGAGCAATTTTATGACCAAAGTCATCTATAGCTTACTCCACTCTCATAGTAGTAAACTATTTCCTATATGAAGCAATCACTCAACTCTCGTTTATTGTGATTGAAAAATCAATAAGAATAATTAAGAATATGTCCATTTAGTCATTAAAATACCTAGCAATAAACTCTCGTTGGCTAAACTAAGTTTAGCATGAATTAAGTTCTCCTTGAAATTTCATCGAACATCTATCGGACGTGAAATGAATACAATTCAAGATTCATTCAAATCAAACATTAAGGCCTCCTAATCCATTAGAAACTAAAGATAAACTATCCATAACACCATCAAAACACTCCTATCTAGCCAATTCTCAAACGCCCAAGATCCATCTAAAGACTCTATTCACAAAGCATAAAAGAAAAGAGGGGAGAAAAAGAAGAAATGGAAAGCATAATCATAGATAAAGATTGAGGTTTTGATTCGAGATACAAATCCAAAGAGAGACTCTTGATCTTTGTTGGTGTCAAAATGGTCATCTCGAAATCAACGTCCAAGATCGCATCTCTAGTCGGACTTACTCGGAAACACGACCAACGTCTAGACTCACTGCTGTCTAGACTTAACGTCTTCTAGACTTACTGTCGTGTAGACTTTTCGTTATCAAGACTTAATGTCTTCTAGAATTACCTTTATCTTGATTTGTCATCGTCTAGACTTAACTATCATTCAACGAAATCTATCCTTCCGCAAACAACTAAAGCACCCGAATGCTAAAGTGAACATCCACGATTTACAGATAACTCTTGGAAGACCTCGCAGTACGAACTTCGGAACAATACGAAACCTCCGTGACCATCGGAGAACCGCATTGTTTCGAAGAAATGTCTAAACGCCGATTGACGCCAAACCTACGAACGAGTCTTGGAACCGATAAACGACAGAACTAGAAGCCGATCTAGACATCGATTGGAACCGAGACCGGAGATCCGTCTTGGCGCCAATTGGCGCAAGGACCAAGCTGTGTCCTTGGCGCCAATTGGAGCCAGGACCAAGTTGTGTCCTTGGCGCCAATTGGCGCCAGGACCAAGCTATGTCCTTGGCGCCAGTTGGCGCTAAGGCGCGGATAACGTTCAGCCGTAGTCCGTTGACTGAACCACGTCCGTTCCGATCGTCATTTCCTTCGAATCGTTTCTTGATCATCTATCGTTTTGTCTCGATTGGAATTCCCGTCAAACCGTCGTAATGACAATCGTGAGGATTCATCTTCTCCGTAGGATTTCGTATCGATCATGTAAAACGATGACGGTTAACNGAAGAGTCTAAACTATACGATCAGTCCTACCATTTCACGAAACTATCATTGCAAAGCCATAGGAAGAATGACTTCTCCGAAAGAAAACGTAAGAGTCACTAAGCCGCGAAACGGCCCGAAAGGGCCCAAACCGCAATGATAAGTCCACTTACGATTCTAGACGAGAATCGGCCCATTTGCAATGACGATTTCGCTAGGGTTTCGTGATTAAAGTAAAAGTCGGCAGGATAAGGAAAGATCTCGAAAAAGGATATATGTGAATCAAGGAAAAGGAATATTTCCGCAAAGGGATAAGCATGAATCGACGGAAAAGGAAATGAGCCAAGCCCACGAAGATTTATATAAAAGACGCAAGAAAGAGAAAGAAGGGACGAGAATTCATTCCCAGAACTTTTCGTCACCGCAAAAACACTTAGAAAAACTAGGGTTCTTACTTCGTTTTCGTTTTCGTTAGCGAGCTGCGTCTCAACTACGTTACGAGTTTACGTTGTAGTTATAGGTAATCGTCGGCAACAGTTCGTGCGGCCACGGCTTAACACCGGTTGCGCATGCTCCGAACACAAAATTCTAATAAGATCCCTTAACTTTCTTTGTTAACTGTGTCTAACAAATCGTTCTTCGTTTACGCTTTTCGGTTTACTTTAGATTCGTTCTCGTATTCATTCTGTATTCGTTCAGGTTAACCTGTTTTATGAATCTTGTTACTTTATCACCGTTAAATTCATATCGCTTCGCAATTTGTTTCGTATTAATCCACCTTCGTTATCAACTTGTTTCATTTCGTAATCTGTTTATCTTTTAGTTTCGTATTTCTTATTTACTAACTCTTTAACTCACTGTTTGATCTGTCGATCTTTGGCTACAAAGAGTCCGTGAACCACATAACATTGACAGTGAGAATTTCGGTTCCCACAGTTTGGCGCTAGAAAGAGGGGTGCACACGCGATATCTTTCACGCTAATTCACAGATCAATCATGAACACTAACGAACAGAACAACCAACCAGCTCGCGAAGGCGACAACGCTGGCGACACAGTTGAAATCACTCTGACGACGAACATCACCGCGATCAACGCTTATCCAAACATCACGGTGTTCGAGGAGATCAAAAACATGTTCTCGACTCTCGAAAAGAAGTCAGCAAAACGTGACGAACTCACCAACTCTCTCAGAAAACAGGTCGAGGCCTTAACTGCTAGAACAAGAAAAATCCTTCCGCGTGGAGCGACCAGACTCCGCGGAAGAAGACTTAACTTCGCGACTCCGTCTGGAGCACTCCGCGTCGCGCAGGAGAAATCATCGGAACCAAATCCCGATGAGATTACACCTGCAGCGACCCGGGCTGGCACGAATGACCTCCCATCTCTTGAAAAAGAAATAGAGGAACCTGAGGTCGAGCGAATCGACCTGGAATTCAGCGACCACACCGATCCTACCGACGAGGCCGCTGACGTTCACCCGAGAAGGGTGAAGGGTCGAGAAGCTCGCCGCAATTCTGAACTCAACGAACCCATGACGGAGGAAGAAGAAAACCTCGATTCTACGGACGAGGCCGCTGACGTTCACCTGAGAAGGGTTGAGCAGCAAGAGCAGGCTGAGGAGCAGGCCAGAGTTGCTAACAGAATGCGCATGCCTTCTCGAAAAACTGTTAATCACGATCTCGACGATCTTCGCGATTACATCGCAAAGACTTCGGCAGAAATGAAAGCGGTAAAATCGCAGATCTATCATGCGACCAGTGCTGCGCCAAAGATCGATCGACTCCTTTACGAGGCTCGAAAGACTCCTTTCACTGCCCGCATCACTAATGCAAGGATCTCAGATCTGGGAAAGGTGAAGATCCTAACCTATAACGGGACCACCGACCCGAAAGCTTACCTACAGAGTTTCCAGATCGCGCTGGCGAGANGCGAAAAAGTCGCTGGCTTCTGCCACCTTTTCGTCGAGCATCTCCAGGGAGCTGCCCTCGAGTGGTTCTCCCGTCCGAGACGAAACTCCATCGGAAGTTTTCGACAGCTCTCTTCGGAGTTTCTCAAGCAATACTCCATGTTCATGGATCGAGAA
>OVAN01006737.1:0-20753 GCA_900406275.1 Anastatica hierochuntica | reverse complement strand
CTTGATTGGAATTGACCACTTGAAAGAGCTTTGCGAATGTTGAAGTAGATTATCTCTTGAATCAATTCCTATCTGAGATAGCTTTTTAATGAACTTTAGCATCTTGCTTATGGGCATTGTCATACTTGACCATGTGAATTCATTATATTTGAGCTATGTTCTATCCATTTGTACCACTCTATCTTAGCTCAAATGGCTACTCTCCTCTTTAGAGTAGTAACCTACCCTTATGAACCCTTAAACTTTTCCTTCCGATCCCCTATTATTTCGTTATGTGAGGCCTCTTTAGGAAAGTGCACACACGGGCAAAAACTCGCGTGAATTGAAGTTGAACGACAAAGAGGATACTTCCTTAGAGTTAGCCTCACTTTGAGGCTAACTAGAGTTATAGGAGGGGAATATCTTTGTGGTTTTGGGTTTATCTAAATCTTGGGAATGGTTTGTGAATAGTGAGTCAAGTATATGTTCCCTAAATGCTTATATGATCCTAGGTTGTTCAAATAAGAAAAAGAAAGAAGGTGAAAAATCGAAAAAGATAAGATAAAAATAAGTAAAGAAAAAGACACTAGAGATTAGTAATAAGTTAAAGCTCGAACCTTAGAAAACTAAAAGCTTAGAGAGTCCACCCTTAAAATAAAAAATGTTTAAGAATCTCTAGTTGTCTACAAAAATAAAGAAAAAAGAATGAGAGAGTTTGGTTCAATAAAAGCTTTTGGTTTCTAGGATTAGGATGGGTAGAATATCAAGTAAGTTTATAGATCATTAGGAAGCAATGAGGTGGAAACAATAAGAGGAAGTAAATGCTTTGTAGGCATAAGTTGTTCGGCTACCACCTTGCTTTTGCCTAGTGTCTTGCACTACTTTATTTGAGAGAAACCAATCCAAAAATCGAGTGAACCCTATTCTTTTTACACTTCTTTATATAAAACCCCTTCTTTGAACTCCAAACCGAATGGATAAGATACATTGCCCATGAGTAAAGAACTCACGCCCTAGCTTAATTGAATATAAAAAGGAATTGATGATGAAATAGTCTGGATGCTTAGCTTAGATTATAAGAGTTGGTTTTGTGAAGATCATGGAGAAGTACTTAGGCTCTTAGATGATCTTTGCACCATTTTACTTGTCTTGAGGACATTAGGCATAAGGCATTACTTTTCTTATCTTGGTTTTGAGTTTCCACTTGCAAACATCATTTCCGGGTTTGATCTTTGTTGTTTGCTTGAAGACAAGCAAAGGGCAAGTATGGGGTTGTTGATGTGTATATATTTTCATGCATAATTAGGTTCATTTTAGCTTAGTTTCATCCACTCTTAGGTTGTATATATGTCATTTAAGTCCTAGAATTCATTAGTTTGAGTCTAGAGTCTAGTTTATGAACATTTTGCATTTGCATGCATTTTCTTTGCATTTTGTAGGTGAAATTATGGATGGATCTATGGAGGCTGTAGGGTTGGATTCAAGGTGGATTTGGAGCTAAGAAATCAAGGAAAAAGGAGCAAAAGGCTATGGAAGAGTTGAGGATCAACAAGGCATCAAAGAGGAGCAAGAAGCCATCAAAACTTCTAAAGGGAAGCTCCCATCGACCTGGAGGTTGATGGCCAGCTACCTAAAGTCGATGGCTGCCAACCTTTCAAGCAACCAAGACCTCCACTGCCAAAGGGAATCTCCCATCTACTTAAGGCATGCTCCCATCGACCTCCAAGGTCGATGGCTGACAACCTTTGTCGAAAATGCCCTTATTTTAGGGCTTCCTCCACTCTCTCTTTAGTATAAATACCTCTTTATGTTCCAAGAACAAGGAGACAACTTTCTACAACTTTGAAACCTCCTTTTAACTCTTGTTTTGAGATCTAAAAACCTTGTATAACTCTTTGTTTGTTTGAGTAATTTGGATCTTATTTTCTCTATCTTTCTCTCTATATCTATTCTTCTAAACCATGAGAGCTCAAAGACCCATTTCATGTCTTTGGATTTCCATGAGATTTAGTGATAGATCCTTCTTGGATCTTAGGATATGGTAGGCCATGGTTAGATCTAGGGTTGTAATGGATGTTTAGGCTAGATCTTGGCATAGATTTCTACTAGATCTAGTTTAGTTCTTCAAAGATTATTGCTTGCTCAAAGATGACTAGAAAGTGTTCGAANGCCATGGGAGCTCAAAGACCCATTTCATGTCTTTGGATTTCACTTGGGCCCATGAGAGTGGATGTTACCTAGGTGCTAGATGGCTAAGAGGGCTTAAGTTAGACTATCACATGCATACTTAGATGGGCAACAAACGAGAGTTGAGCCTTGTAGTTTGTATAGGTTAATAGGTCTCCGTCATGAGAGTGGGTTGATCGATTATTAAGGGACCCTTGGTCTAGAAATAACGTCGATCCTCTAATAAAGCCTTACCCAAAATCCATTACTTCCTTAGATTGAACCCTAACCCATAACCATTGTCTCAAGATCTTATCTTTCTTTTGATTTGATCTAAGTTTACTCTTTGCTTTCATGCTATTTTGTTATTGCTTTCTTTATTCCACAATCACCATGGTTACCTTCACTCTTGATTAGGTTTAGTAGAGACCCGTGACAATCTCTTACTAGATCGCCTTCTATACTAGGACCCTTAGTATATTCTCCTTGTTTAGGTCCTACTAATCCAAGCCTCTAAATCCTCAGATGGCTCTAAAATACTACAATTGATCTCGTTCTCTTGCGGGATTAAGCGTAAGGTATTAGGTTTTAAAAATATTAAACTTTGGCACCGAGAAACCTCTATGTCAGTTAGCTTGCAACTCTTGAGCATAAACCTGAAGAGAGACCTCTTCCTTCTTTTTGTTGAACGTTTCCTTGATGGTAGCTTAAATCTTGTAGTAATCACCTGCTACCTCCTTCTTTCCATACCTAACAGCTAGTTTAACTTCAGAATTCTTGTTGGATTGAAGATCATTTGCAGTGGTCATCAACTCTTTAACCTGATGCTCAGCGATCTTCCTGGCATTCTCTAGTGAAGCAATCCTCCTGTACTTAACGTAGAGATCTATAAAAAAATATTGTTCCTTCCTGCTTAAGACCGTTACCTAAGAATTGAGCCCCTCAACCTGAGTTTGAAGGCTAAGTACTTGGGACTTAGCCAAGCTGAGCTCATCTTTAGTAACTTTGAAAAGTTTTTTCACATCCTTAAGCTCATTAGCATCGGAAGAACATCCCACCGTATCTTCAAGCTTTAGTTGAGCTATATTAATGGCTCCAACTAGCTGATTATGACATAACAAAATAACAACATTATGAAAGTGTCAACGACAAATAAACAAAAATACGAATTTAATTTATGTTTGATACCTGACCAAGGTAGTAGGCAAAGTCAACATACTCTTCTCGATTTCTCAAACTGTTGATACCAGGAAGGGAATAACAACCTTGTTTCATATGACACATCAATGTCCCCAACCCCCAGGCATCATCTAAGACTAATCCGACTTTGAATGAGAAAACACTACAAGAAAACACGCGAAATCGCGAGGAAAACTTTTTCTCGCAAAATTGCAAAGAAATTGCGACCAAAATGCTGTAAAAAATTTATTGGTTGTAATTTCGTCACAATTTTGCGAAAAAAGAGTTTCGTAGCAATTTCCTCGCAAATTTGCGACAAAATTGGTAGCTACCACTTGCAAAAGATGGTGTTTTCCTCGCAGTTTCCAAGCAATATTTGAGAGGAATTAACGAGTGTACCTGAAAATTTGGGAACAAAAACCAATCCTAGCAATTTCCTCGCAAATTTGCGACGACATTGCTAGGAACCGTTTGAAGTCGCAAATTTACAACGAAGTTGCTACCCCTTAGCGAAAGAAAGTGATTTCCTTGCAATTTGTTAGCAATATTTGTGAGGAATTAGCGAGCGTACTGGAAAATTTGGTTGAAATGATAATCTGGTGTGAAAAATATTTGCTAGGGCAATGTTGGCCGCAAAAATCACACGAAAAAGTTTCCTATATATACAACTACTCACTCTCCCATTTCATTCACAATATCTTCAAACCAAAAAAAGTAAAAAAAAAAAATCGGAAAAAAATGTCGAGTTGGGAGTCTGACATTTTCGTCGTACGAGGATTGATGTATAGGCACAGAGATCCTATTACCGGTGAAGTAACAAAAGAGTACCGGGACGGTTTGCGCGGATTCATCTATCAAGCGACAAACAACTCCCTTGCGCAAGAGCACGATAAAATCTTCTACCCTTGTGTGAAATGTCAGAACGAAAAGTATATCTCAATTTACAACGTGAAGAAACATTTATATAATAAAGGGTATACCCCAAATTGCTATCTATGGGTTTCTCATGGGAAAAGTTGTAATGTTGAAGAAGGTAGTAGCTCTAGTCGTGGGAACCTAAATAGAGGAAGAACTAGTGGTCATACGCAACATCAAACAGAAAATAGGTATCATGATATGGTTACAGATGCATTTCAGAATACATCATATGCATGTCATGAAAATGCAATATTTTTGCTGATGTTCAAAATTATGAGGAACCGAACGTAGATGCAAAAAAATTTTATGATATGTTAGACGCTGCTAATCAACCTATCTACGATGGATGTAGAGAAAGTATGTCTAAATTATCATTGGCATCTAGGATGATGACAATTAAAAGCGATTACAACTTACCTGAGAACTGCATGGATGCATGGGCCGATTTATTTAAAGAGTATTTGCCTACAGATAATAATTCGGCTGAGTCTTATTATGCAATTCAGAAATTGGTTTCTAGTCTTGGGTTACCATCCAAAATGATTGATATATACATCGACAACTGCATGATATTTTGGAAAGATGATGAAAAGTTGCAGGAGTGTCGCTTTTTTGGGAAACCGAGATAACATCCAACAACTGGACGTACTCGCGTACCATTTCAGCAGATGAGGTACTTGCCAATCACCGACAGGCTAAAGCGACTATATCTTTCAGAAAGACCGCGGCTGCGATGAGATGGCATGCAGAACATAGAACTTGGAATGGAGAGATTACACGTCCGTTAGACGCGAAAGCATGGAAAAACTTTCAGTTGGTATACCCTGATTTTGCTAACGAGTCCAGAAATGTGTATCTTGGTTTGTGTACAAATGGGTTCAGTCCTTTCGGAATGTCAGGTAAAAACTACTCCTTGTGGTCTGTCATTTTGACCCCTTACAATCTCCCACCCGAGATGTGATGCAGAAGGAATTTCTGTTCATGAGCATTTTGGTGCCCGGACCTAAGCACCCGAAGAAATCTTTAGACGTTTTCCTTCAACCTCTCATCCAAGAGCTGCAGCAGTTGTGGTATGTAGGTGTCCGTACGTTTGACCAATCACAACAGAGGAACTTTAAGATGCGGGCGACACTTATGTGGACCATCAGCGACTTTCCCGCATACGGAATGCTATCTGGTTGGACAACATATGGAAGGTGATCATGTCCTTACTATGCACATCAATCTAAAGCATTTCAACTTAAGCATGGACGTAAACTTGCTGGCTTGATTGTCATCATCGATTGCTGTCGATGTCCCATCCTTACAGGAGGAACAGGAAATTGTTCAGGAAGAACAAAGTTGCGAAGCTTCCTCCTCCAGTGTATATGAGTGGTGATGATGTGTTGGAGCAGATTGACTATTACGGTGCTCAGGAAACAGTGAAGTGGGGGAGGGGGGAATTGGCACACCAAACCGAACATGCCTGGTGGATATTTGGAAAGTCACAATTGGCATAAAAGAGCATATTCTAGGAGCTCCCATACTGGAAAGATTAATTGGTTCGGCACAATCTTAACGTGATGCATATCGAGAAAAACTTTTTCGATAATATCATGCACACGATTCTCAATGTGCAGAGTAAGACGAAAGATAATGTCAAGTCTAGACGTTATTTGGTTAACACTTGCACTCGGAGCGATTTGCATGTTACAAGAGATGAGAAATTACCTGTGTCTGCCTTCCGATTAACAGAAGAAGCAAAAAGAGCACTGTATGATTGGGCACAATCTTCCGTAAAATTTTCAGATGGTTATGTCTCAAGTTTTTCTAGGTGCGTTGAGCAGAGGAAAAAAATTATGGCATGAAAAGCCACGATTGCCATGTATTTATGCAATGGCTCCTACCTTTTGCTCTACGCGAGTTACTTCCGCAACATGTACATGAGGCAGTAGCGGGTAATAAAATCTAACTTAGTTCAACGTATTCATTTTCTTGTATAAGATTCAATATATAAAATAAGTACTACTCTAACGTTTGTTTCATATATAGGCATTGTCTTATTTTTTCGCGAGTTATGTGCGCGGACATTAATTGAGGATGGAATTGCAAAGATGGAAAGTAATATTCCGATTCTACTTTGCAATTTGGAAAAGATATTTCCCCCTTCATTCTTTGATGTTATGGAGCATCTCCCGTTTCACCTCCTGCATGAAGCATCTCTAGTCGGTACGGTACATTTTATATGGATGTACCCCTTTAAGAGATATATGGGATTCTTGAAAAAAAAAAGTGAAAACCCTAGCGAGATTCGAGGGCTTGATCGTCGCTGGAAGCTTAACTGAGTAAACCTCTCACTTTACTCAACATTACTTCAGCCCAACAGTTAAGACAAAGAAAAACAAACCTCGGCGATACGACGATGGCGGCGTAGCGCCTACGTACAATGTCCCCGATGTGCCTGATATCTTCTGCAAAATCGGGCGACTAGGGGGAAGTTGAAGGAGGTATGGTGGGAAGACTTTAAATATACTCACAATGCACATACTTATATTCTACGAAACTATGAGTTCGTGCAACCAATCGAGAGGTACACATGCATGTCACTTTTTAAATTTAATAATCAAATGTAATTTGCTTCAGTATATATACTAAAAACCAATTAATTACCGCAGCTTATTGGATTCAAAAATTAGGGAGTCTTGTCCCAATTTGTCGGATCAGGAGTACGATAAGTACAAAGAAAGAGATTTCGCAAAGTGGCTACAATTCTATGTAAGTCTTAAAAGCATTTTAATTTAATGTTTACCAGAATGGTTTAATTTGTAAACAAGTCTAGTATATATGTCAATCATTTCAGGTGAAAATTAGATATAGTGATGTTCGTTTCCCCCCTTTGGTTCCACGAACTCGTTCAGTACCCTATTGCACAAATAGCCATTGCACCGATGTACTTCACCCGCGGGTATACATTTCAAACCTATCAAACCGGTTCACAGAGGTCAACTGCAAAATATGACATTTGTGTACGGGGGGGAGGGGGAAATCGGACTTCTATAGCGTTATTAATCAGATTTTACAAGTTAGTTATCCCCGAGTAGTGGGTTTATGATGTCTATTGTTCAGGTGCGACTGGTATGACCCAATTGTTGGGTGTGGAGTTCAAGTAGATAATTTGGGGGTTACATCCGTAAATGCGAACAAACGATATAAAAAATTCGAACCGTTTTTTCTCGCATCCCAAGTAGAGCAAGTGACATTCGTCCCATTTCCATGCATAAGAGAACGACGGGAGCAATGGCTTTCTGTGATCCAAGTCAGTCCAAGGGATCGTATTATCGGAGCGGAAGACGACATTGTTTTACAAGAAAACATAGTTGGCCAAGTGACGGCTGATCCGATTGAATCAACAAAAGATGTCATACATGTTGACCCATCATCTAGAGAAGCGGAAGATGTTCCGTCAAGTGACAACGACGACATTATCGGTGAATTTGAGGAGGAGGAAGACGAAGCTGAGAACGAAGACTCGGACAAGGGCCAAGAAAACAATTCACTTTATGTATTTGATCATGCCTCTGATGATGCCTCTGATGATGATTGATTTTGTGTAGTAATTACTGTTGTATTTAAAGTATTTAATGAAAAATTATTTTGTTCATCTTCACCTCAAAATTTTATGCGAAGAAATTTAAACAGGGGAAGATAAGGTTAAAAAAAAAAAAAAAAGATGTTCCTATGGAAATAGATGAAATCGAAGTAGCTGATTGTGTTAATAACATTCTGCTCTCTGAGAAAATTGAAACATGAGAAACTGTCTCTGTCAATCTCTATGAACTAGTTGTAAGACTAATGTCACTGTTCTTTGTATTGGTGACTTTATCGTTTTTTTTGACAAGAACAAGACATGTTGTACCATGACACTAATTGTAATTAATTTTAATATATAGTGAAACAAATTGTGAGGGATTTGCGAGGATTCCTCGCAATTTCGTCGCAAAAATTTGCGAGGAAATTGCGATGATTCCTCAAAATCTCCTCGCAAATCATTACCCTAAACCCTAAACACTAAACCCTAAACGTTAAACCATAAACACTAAACCTTAACACATTAAACCATAAACACTAAACCCTAAACTGCAAACCGTAAACCCTAAACCCTAAACTACGAAAATTTACACGAATCAACAAGTTATATATATGATTTTTCCAGAAGTACATAAAAACAACAACAAAACAAAATGATAACATGTGCGTTTTCGAAGTTATACAAAAACTGAAGTTTTCCTTATAACGTTATAACTTTCGAAAGAACTCATATGAACATTCGTATTTTTTTTACATTTTTGACGATAACATCGATTATCTGAATAAAAGGTCAAGGAAGATTAACGTAATTGTTATCAGCACTTTCAAACATTCGAGAAATACGAAACCTTAAACCTTAAATCTTGTAATTAATAAATGCCACCAATTGCGAGGAATCTGCGAGGATTCCTCGCAATTTTTGGCGGATTGTAATTAATTTACGCGGTTTCTCAAAAATTTCGCCAATATTCGCGAGGAAATTGTGAGGATTCCTCGCAATTTTTAGCGCCAGATGGAAAATCAAAGCGCCAAATCTCCAAAAATTGCGACGAAATTGCGATCGCTTGCGAGGAAACAAAAATATATATATACCCCCACCACCTCTGTGTCTCCTCACTCGCTCAAATATCTCTCTCTCTCTCTCTCTCTCTCTCTCTCTCTCTCTCTCTCTCTCTCTCTCTTTCTCTTTCTCTCTAAAAATCAAATCTCTCTCTAAACCTCTCATTCTCCTTTCCTCCATGGATCCAAATAACTTTAATGTAAGTTTTAAAGTTATTTGTTTAATATTAGTTAGTATTTAGAAATTTGTAAAAATTTAGGTGGTTTAGATAGTAATTAGATGTTATAATTAGTATATTTATGTGGTTTATATAAGTAATTAGTAGATATTTCAGGAATGAAACGTAGAACATCAACTATTATATTTAGTAATTATATATAGAAAATTTATTAATAATTTTTATTATTCAATATAAATCTATAAAATTGTAAAAAAAGTTTTTCTACATAACTATTTTTCTAGATATTAAACTCGAAGTTACAAAATTTTAAAAGAACTTCTTTAATCAATATTAAATTATAAAATATTTTAAAAAAAACTATTTTACATAATCATTATTATTAAAAATTAAAATTTTGTAATTACGTACAAGGAGGACGACCCTTTCGGCCTCGATGCCTATATTCGGAAGTTAGGTAGGCCTGGGCCAAGGACCGCGACCCGAAAGAACCCTGAGAGGCAAAGGGCGGAGCCGACGCATACAGCCAGACATGATTCGTTCAGGGCCAAAGCCCGAAAAATCGTAAGTATTTAAATTTTTGAATATTTTAAAATAAATAATTAATTGATTTAAATATTTTATAAAAAAAAATTAAATGTTGTTAATATTTTATAAAAAAATCAAAATAATCTAAATAATATGATAAATAAGGCTAAGGAAGGTGCCGACCTTCCCGATCTTCTGGCCGTGCTAGAAGAGACGAAGAAGAAGTCGGACGACACCTTTGTAGAGGCGAAGTTCGAGCAGCTTGCGATCGATGTCCGCCGCCGGATCGACGATGTCGAGGTGGCTCTTTCGATGGATTGCATAGATAGCTCCGTCCAGTCTACGGGTCTTTCCCAGTTCGAGAAGAACAAGATTTTCGCGGAGGTTAGTAGTAATTAATTTTAATACATATTTTTTTTTTTCATTATTTAATATGTTTACTAACGTTTCTTGTTTTCTTGTGTAGCTTGCTCCCCGGTCGAAAGGCCGGTTTTTTGGTGTTAGACCTCTCCAATCTGAGGCCTCTTCAGCTGCAGCTGGTGTTGAGCATCCAGGTGTCTACTCGGATTCACTTGAGGAGAAGCTGGAGAGGGAGCTTCTGGCGGCTCATGCAGCTGCTAACGCAGCTTGCGAAGAAGCTAACGCGTCTCGCGAGGAGGTCAATGTTGTTCAGTCGAAGATGGTCAGCTACGAGTAGCAGGTTAGCGATCATTCTCGCCTTTTCAATTGGCTTGCAGAGAAAAACCCCGAGTTTGCTCAGTACGCCTTTGAGCTTCAGCAGCAGCAGCCGCCGAGAGACGATGTTTAAATTTTTGTATTTATTTTTGTTTTGTAAAATATTTTTCGTAATCTTAATTTTTATTTTCAAAATTATTTTATAATATATTTAATTTTCATTTATATTTTTATTTTTATTTTATAATTATTTTCGTTTATTTTAATTATATTTTATTAAATTTATTTCATAAAGTAAGACCTCAAGGTAGGGCAATGCCCATAAACAGGAAGCCAGACGACGTTGCATAGCCGGAAGCCAGGCGAGTCGACCACCGCCTTATACATATTATTACTATTTACCTTCGCAAATAATGATGTATATTTTATAGATAAAGATATATATATTCTGTAGATAATCATGATATATCCGATTCTTGGAGGGATAATCATGAACTTCTGGTATAAATATAAAGCTTTCGGGTTAAGAGTCGCAACATGAAAAATCCTAGGCTAAAGAGATTAATACAAACATATCTTTTCTCCATTATTGATCCCAAGAGCTTAGATCATCTCCTTCGATCCACATACACGCAAGCATTCATTGACCTCCAGCTTTCGTAGTGCCTACAAAGAATGACCAATATCACCCGTAACACAGTCTATGATCCACAGTCCAGTTCTGCGCTATGTTGTTAGGATTTTCAATACCCATCTCTTTGGGAAGACCATTCAGGCTGCTGTCACTTTCGATGAGCTTGCCCTACTGTTCTTAGGAGTTAGCAACTTGTGGCTTGGAGCTGAAGGAGTTGATTATTGCCAAGCCAATGAGCTCAACTTGAGAGCGTTTCTAGTAGAGAAGTTCTCCTATTACAAGGCGTCCATGGTTGATGTAGGGATATCACTTGCCTTTGGAGGTATGATCATACAAATTCTGCACTACAACAAGGTCCATTTAGGAGGAGAGAAAGCACCAGTTCGTGATTCCATGTTCTTGCTCTACAACCTTACGATTTGCAAGCATCTAGTTGACAGCGGATTTCTCACTGGACCCATATGTGGAGATTTTAGTCGTTCTACCCCTAATGTTTACCACTTTCGGAGCCACCTGCAGGTTTCTCTCTTCTGTATCCTTACATGTCGTAATTTGATTGATCTTGAGAGTACTCCAGCTATTGAGTTACTACCTCCTGCTTGTGATCTATCCCCATGCCTACTGACGTTCAAGATGGTCAACGGGACTAGTTCTTCTTCTTCTAGACATGCTGATGTTGATGCAGGTGATGATAATGTAGAGGAGCCTGCAGGTTATCCTTAGGAGGAGGATATTTTCCTTATGATTATACTCCGTATGAGCTGCTCCCAACGCCTCCACTCACCAGCCATGAGCCAGAGTTTTGCGCTTGGACCACTGATAGCCACCAGAAGACGATGACTAGTGGATGAACTTCTTTTGTTGTTGTGGATGTCGCGATGTCTGCTGATACTGTTGCCACTAGTGGAGATTCTTCTTCTGAGGATATAGATGAGATGATTGATGTCGAGGCTACTCGGTCCATGGCAGAGATGCGCAAGAAGGTGCGTCATGATGGTGCTAGACTGTCTACTTTATCTTATCTCAGACACACCGCTTTTTCTTTTCTTTTCTTTTTCTTTTTAGATTTCTTTTTATTCGTATCTTTTGGACTTACCCCTTCTTCAGATTTATTTTCCCACCGAGACGGTGTAAACTAAATTTGGGCGAGGTTATTTATGTATTTTTATTTTCTTTGAATGTGTTGTATGACTCTTTGTGTGTTTATAAACTTGTTATGGGATGATTTATGCTTGATTATGGCTTTAAATTATTATTTTGTGCATGTTCCTTCATCTTTATCTTATGATCATTTCTGTAGAACTATTAGTGCAGGCAAATCGGAGAACCTCACTGTCCAAACTTCCCAGCATAAAACAATGAGAATCAAGATCTGTTTTATTGGACGATTAAAGAATTTCATTTCTCTTGGTCAGGTTTCGATATCAGGAAACAGAAATACCATTCAGGATTAGAACCCCTATTTTAGAACATTATTTTTGGTAATTCTGAATGGTCAGACTCATTTTTAGTCTGGTACCACTCTCTTTATATTATCTCTTTGCTTCTCCATGCACCTCTCTTATGATCTTTCATGCACACGTGTAAAAACAATGGAGAGAGTAGGATAGACATGATTTTCCTGATTACTTAGGTAGGATTGTAACTTCTAGGAGGCTTAAACACGACCGTGTGTGTCTAGGGAAAGATGGGAGCACATTGATGGTTCGAATGCATTTCTTTGTGTTGTATGGCCAAGTGTTACATACGAGAGTGAAAAACAGGATCAATGTAGATATGTTTCTCCTTTTTTATCACATTAGATGACAAGTGTTTTGTCACTTTGGTGTCAAGTTCTTTAGGTAATGAATGAGTCCAACGTATATCGGCCGTGTTGGAAGCAATTGCAAGGTATTTGGCTTCCGTAGAGGATCTGGCAACAGCAGTTTGTTTTTTTAGGACAATGCAATAAGGTGGCGTCGTAAGTAGGCACTTTTCGATGTGTAGTTGTCTCTATTTTTGCCCAGTCTGCTGATGTATTGTGATTTTACAGGTTTTTAAGCGTGCCTTTAGTCGAGAATAGTTATTTTTCCAAAATATTATGTGTCCTTTTTGGGACTTTGTTCTTATTTTTGTTTTTCATAGGTTATAGGTTCAAAATGAGGAAAAGTACAAGATATTACGGATTTATGAGCTTAAAGATCATTCTGGACAAATGTCGCGAAAGAGCTGAGTTCTGAAGTGAATTTTCTGGACAGGATGACCAGGATCAGTCGATACATGCTCCGTGGAACAACTGATCCAAGGTATGTCGTGAAAATATGATTTTTAAATCAATTTCTAAACCGAAGAAAACCCAAAATTGGATCGAGATACTTGTAAACAAAATATAAACTCGTGATTCTATTTTCATTATGTTGTTTTTAGAGTTCTAAGCATATTTTGAGAGCTTGTAACCTATTTCTGATAGAAACATACGTAGATCAAACCATTTAACAGAAGTCGCGCAAATTTCAGAGTTAAAAACGATGATTTCTCAACTACTAAAAGATAGAGGAGGAGTTCATGCTGTTTAGACCATTGGAGATGGCAACAAGTCTCCAAATATGGAGTATTTAGAATGTAACAGCGGAGAATGAGGAAGAACTGAACTATAATGGTGGAATATTCGGAAATGATGGATACAACTAAGGATACCGAAATAACTCAAATATGTCCTATCGGAACAATAATGTAGAGAACCCTCAAGATCAATACTATCTGCCTCAAAACGCCCTAAAAAGAGCTTCCTATCAGCCTAAGAAACAACCTTTTAACAAAGGAATGTATCAAGTGAAGCAACTATTCAC
Source organism: Anastatica hierochuntica (assembly GCA_900406275.1). NCBI lineage: Eukaryota > Viridiplantae > Streptophyta > Magnoliopsida > Brassicales > Brassicaceae > Anastatica > Anastatica hierochuntica. The sequence goes on along the minus strand of OVAN01006737.1, from coordinate 7,041 downwards.
TTATCCTCAAGCCAATGCATTGAATCTGCATGAGAGCAAGCTTGAGACAATGCTGAAGCAAATCTCTTAGGAGATGAAACAAAACCACAAAGAGGTTAATGAGAGGATGGAAAATGTCTACAATGAGCTTAAAATTAAGTATGAAGACATTTTTTTCATGTCCAGAAGATTGAAGTTCAAATCACTCCAATGAGTGAAGCTGTCAAGAAACAAGAAAATCCGGCGAAATCCTTCTGCAAGGTCGCCAGCTTAAGGGAAGCTATGGAGGTCGTGTCTACTGCTAATACACGTCTTCAAGACCTCAATTCTCGAGAGAGATTACCTCTGGATCGTTTACCAAACAAATCTAAGAGAGCTTCCAAGAGGAGACTCAAGACTATTCCTTTGGAGAAGATCGAGTGCCCAGGAAAGTTCATCATTCCTTGCTCAATAAATAAATTTAGGATTGATTATTTCTTATGTGATACTGGAGCTAATGTGAATATGATGTCACTAAACATGACCCTGGACTTAGGGCTCTCAAACTTGTGGCCATCTCGAATCTCTATCGAGTATGCTGATATGTCTACATCCACACCATATGGATTTTTGTCGGATGTTATGCTTGAAGTAGGAGGATTTCTCATACTTACTGACTTTCAAGTCGTCTTTACTAAAGGAGAGAAGACAAATCCACTGATCCTTGGCTCCCAATTATTAGCTATTGATGGAGCAATCTTCGACTTTCCAAACAAAAAGATTTGCTTAGCAAGAGTGAAGAAAGAAGTTTATTACCTTGTTGTGAGCTACAACTTCAGACCAAATGAAGCTACTTTGGAGGTCAAGAAATTTAGTCTAGACCTTGGAAATAACCTCAAGACATAGCAAGTCTCAAAGAAAGAAGCTACATCCACCAAAACGGTAATTTCTTCAAAACCGGCGAAAATGGATGCAAAGAAAGTTATTCTCGAAGGCAATTGTGATATATGAAGTTATTGGAGGCACACTTGATGATCTCAAATCACCCTCTAAACTACCAACTCCAGAGACTTAAGAAGCTAAAGGAACTACAATTCCTTTAGTGAAAACCGATCACACCTAAAAAGTGAAAGGAGTCGAGTTAAAGACTCAAAACAAGCGCTTTGTGGGAGGCAACCCACACGGTTTTAATTTTTATTTTTAACTTTTTTAGAACTTATTTAGATGTCTAATGGTTAGTTTTTATTTTTGCAGGATTTTATAAAATCAAGAAAAATATAGAAAAATTCAGACTCAAGAACAACACTGAAAGTTGTTGTGACTGGGTGACGACTGTCAAAATATAGGAGTGTGCCACAGTATCTCAATCTACCGATGTTAGGAGCAAAATGCCTCAAAATCAGTTTTTTAATTTTGGCCAGAAAGCGGATTTAAATCGTCTAAGCCATCTCCTGGACCATTCCAAACATTCATTCTACAGTGGAGAAGGAATTTAAAGACATCCAATCAAGCTAAATCCTCATATCACAAATCTTGGACAAAAGTTATGATATCATGAAGAACCAAGAAGAACAAGCTTGAGAAATGCCATCATTCGATCGTACTGAAATACTGAGAGATATCCTGGAGAGCTCTAAACAGTACCAAAAGAGGTAAACAAACCCCGAAATTCATTCTTTATTAACTAACACTATATGATAGGTGATGCCCGAGAAAAAATGACCTTGGACCAGTCAAAATAAAAAGTTGGTCTGAGGATCAAGTTTCTTAACAAAAGGAAACATGGAGATTTCCAGTACCCGCCAAGCAAATCAACTCAAACCATCAAAGATGCCTAAGCAAAGTGACCATTATGAACAAAACAGCCCGGTTAGAATTTTGATTTTTTAATTTTTAATTTTTGGCTAACATTACGTGTTTGTCGACTAGCCAATGATCTTGGTTAAGCCAAAATTGATATTTTCAAATAAGAATCAGGTTGGCGTACTAAAAACTCATCATCTAACCTTAAAGATTCGAGCAACAATGACCAGCTATCCAAAATGGTTCTTAATCCGGCCAAAAATATGTTTCGAGAACTCAAGAACATCAAAATGGTCGTGTTTTCAATCATTTCGGGAAAATCATCCGTCAAAAATGTTTAAAAAAATTTTAGTACCAAAAATAACGTTCTGGAACACTAACCGACCATTTGGAATTCAAAACGACCAATCGGAACCCGAAACGACCAAGGTAAAATACAAAACGATCGAGAAAATGTCTCGACCGGCCACCGAATGCTCTAGGACCGGTATGTGCCATGTTAGGACATGCGATCGATGTCCAGGGCATCATGCCCCATCCGCGTGCCTCAGCTGGAGAACAAGACTGGTCGGCGTGTCTCCCAGCATCGGCATTTGCCGAACCAAAGCACGCGGTCAGTCACAGACGCATCGTGAACCATCTGTTGAATTCCCGACCGGTCGGCGTGTTTTCCACGGCCTGGACCATGCCAAAACGTGTCCGTCGACCGGTCTCAAGATAAGTTGCTCAAATTTTTGAATTTTAGTGTCCAACACCCAATTTTTATAAAAATAAACCAATTTCCCTAAAACACTAAACCATTTTTTAAAGAAAAGGAAGCAAAAACAAGGGTTTTGGTTTCTACTTTAGTAGTTTTGGATCTAAAACTCTAAAACCTCATCTCTTTCTCTTTAACAACTCTTAGAACCCTAAAGAATGAAATTTCAAAACCTTAAATCTCTTACTCTTCAACTAAATTTATATTGATCTTGAACTAAATGAGCCACCACCGGCTGAATGCTCATTTTTGAGCCACCACCGTCTGAATGCTCATTTTTTGCACACTCCGATCACAGAGACATTTCATGGTCAAAGACAGATTTCAAGATATAACTTTCAGTTCGTTTAACCAAATTTGATTCCGCAAGAACCGACAAACCGAGGACGCCCTAGGAAACTCTATTATTATAAATAAGTTGTTTTTAGCCTTTAGAAAGAGAGAGCCACATATTTTACAGAGAGTTTCAAGCCGTCAAAAGCTTTGAGAGTTCTTTCATTTTGTTCTTGAAGTTTTGAAGTGTTCTTGAGAGAGATCTATTCCATACTTTGTCATAGAGAAGATTTTTTTTACTCTTAATCTATTTAATAATTTTTTACTCATTGATTGCTTGTTGTTTTCCGTGCTACATGTCTGAGTAGTTCATTAGTTAGGTTTGTAGGCCTCTCAAAGAGGTCATGTATTCATGAGATGCTAGTATTTGTTTAGGGATTCGTTTAGTCTTTGTCTCGGTTAATCTTTATGCATCATTGCTCTTCTTGCGCATCTAGTAGTCTGTCCATAGTTAGATTTTCATTCCAAAAGCTTGTTAAATCACTTGAACAAAATCTTTGACAAGCTGAGTTCGAGGAGGCTTCAAAAGTAGACCATCTTGGCTTAGTGAACTTATCGAAATCTGTGTCTATTTAATGCACGCTAATTATTTAAAATTATTCGAAAGTTTAGGTTTCTTGATAATTAGTATAGAATCTCGAACCTCGAAAGTGGAGAGGATTTAAATTAGTGTTTTCGAGTTTTAGATGTTTATTTTTTATTTTTTTCCTAAACAAATCGATTTTCTCTATGATGCATGATTATCTATGAATGTCCTACGTGCGTAATGTTGTTTCCCTTTGATTTACATCCTTTTAATCATTTCAAGTCGCTTTTTTTACTTTTAAACTCACCCAACAACTCTTTTATTTTTTTTGTTTTCGCTTAAACTAATTCTGAAATTCCTAGCGTAAGATTTTAGTGCTCGTGGGGTCGATAACCTGAAGTACTGCATGTACGTTGTGCATTTACAGCAGTAGTGTCTTTTTGGTGAAATTTGAAACGCTATGTGTCTCCTTCATCTTTTCCTGATGCTCCAGATTTGAATCCGTTGATAATGATGATGATGACTTTGCCGTTGAACCTTCTCCGGTTATTAATACACCTAATGTAGAGGGTCACGTGCATGGATCTTCACATGATGAGACTCTTGGTCACGTGCATGAATCTTCACATGGTGACAATCTTGGTGACGTGCATGATACGTTACCCACGTCTTCATCTCCACAGTGGGAATCATCATCATCTCCACGACTATTAACTACAAATTCGATGGTAGTCGAACATATTATCTGAACTGACGGCTCGACCGGATACAATACTGATCCGGCGATGATGAATTCTGATCCAACGGATATATACTCAGATTTAATGATGATGATGACGGCGATGGAGATACTATGATGTATTTTCCATGATTTAACTCTATGATCGAGTATAAACGATGATTACCCGATGACCGGGTATAACGCCGCTTTTGAAGTATTGTTCAATCTCTTACGTGTTACCATGAATGAGCTTGCAGAGGGTGTTAGGAGATCTCAGGATATGAGATCGACTTGAATATATTAGAGTAATGTACATGTTTGTGTGTATTCTCTTATAACAAAATAGGCAATTTACTATAAGACAAGGAAAGTGTGATACCCAATTATGCTCATAGTCTTCACCATTACACTCTGTATATTTAGATGTCATATACGTTTGTATCGATCTCTATATAAAGTATGTGTATTACCCTTTGAGAGAATATATCGAATATCACTTTCAATATGGTCTAATTTTTTTTTACGCTTCCTCCTCCTCCTCCTTCTTCTTCTTCTTTTACCTCGTCTTCGATCTATATTCATCTACCTCCTCTGTTATATTATCATCTCTAATTTCCTCTATTACTCGATCTTCCAAATGTCTGTTTCATACAAATCAAAAACAAACGAAAACCAAATCATGAACACCGAAACTAATTCCAGATCTACCAGCTGAAACAACTATTGTGTTTAACTCCAACAATCTGGCAAGCAGTCTGATCTCCATCAACTTGTCGAATATCACAAAGCTCAAAAATCTTAATTATATCATGTGGAGTCGCCAGATCCGTGCTCTTCTCGAAGGACATGAACTTCATGGATTTATTGATGAAGCAGCTTAGATCTCATCTGATACAATCACAGTGGGTGGACAAGCCTCTCCAAACCCTGCTTTTGTTTAAGATCAAGTCCTCTATAGTGCATTAATCGGTGCAATATCCCTTTCAATTCAATCTATGATGTCCAATGCCACTACCATGTGCGAGGTCTGAACCCTCCTTGCTGCTACGTTTGGGAATCCAACTCGTAGACACATACGTCAACTTAAATATCAGATCAAAACCTGTGTCAAAGGTACGGAGACCATCACTGAGTATCTACGCACCATTAAGTCCAAAGCTGATGAACTAGCCTTCTTGGAAAGCCCCTTGATCTTGACCACTTGACAAAACAAATTCTAGATGGACTAAATGAGGACTATAAACCAGAGATCGATGATATTAATGGCAGAGATACACCAATCTCATACACTAAATTGCACGAACGTCTTCTCAACGGAGAGGTTATTATTCCCCGCACCGAACCATCCTCTGTTCTTGTCATTCCGATTACAGCCAATGCTACGGAGTCCTGACCACGTCAACAGAATTGGTGCCAAAACAATAATTGTTCTACCCATGGAAATCCCCCTCACCAGAGCAACAACTACAATCGCTCTGCACGTCCATATCAGGGTCGATGCCGGGCGTGTGGAACGCTTGGACATAGTGCCAAGTTTTGTCCCTAATTTCGCATCGTCTGCAGCTCTTCCGAACAACAGTGGCAAAATCCTCAGATGCATCAGCAGTGGCATACTGCTCTGATGCACTAGCAGTTGCAACAATATCCATCACAACAATACCAACCCCGAGCTAATGTGGCAATGGCTACAGGAGACTCATCGACTTGGCTTTTAGACTCTGAAGCCTCACACCACATGACAACAGATCTTTTGAATTTGTCTCTTCACACTCCGTACAATGGAGGTGAAGATGTTATCCTTGGTGATGGCTCAGGACTACCAATCTCCCATATTGGTTCCTTATCTCTTCCTTCCCTTAAATATTCTTTTTTCTTGAACATTGTCTTATACATACCCTCTCTTGACAAGAATTTGATCTCTATATTTCAATTATGTTCTACTAATGGCGTTGCGGTTACCTTTACTCTAACATACTTTCAGGTTCGACATCTGAATTTGGGGGTTCTTCGTCTTCAAGGCAAGCCTAAAGACGGAACTTACGACTGGTCTAAACATAACTTCACCAAATCACTATCTCTTTCTTATGCTTCGGCTACCAAGACATCTATGGTTGATTGGCATTCTAGATTAGGATAGCATGCATTACCTATTCTTCAAACAATGATTTCTCAGTTTGCTTTGCCTTTGTCCACTAAACTTTTTCAAAACAAGAAATGTGATTCTTGTTCTATCAATAAAATGCACAATTTTCCTTTTGCTACTTCCACTCTTATCTCTTCATAATCGTTAGATATTGTATTTTCGGATGTTTGGACATCTCCAATTCAATCCATAGACAGTTTTAAATATTACGTACTTTTTGTTGATTATTTTACTATATGTACTTGGCTATATCCTTTGAAACAAAAATCGCATGTGTTTGATGTTTTCACAAAGTACAAGGCGTTGGTTGAAAATCGATTTCAACCAAAGCTACGAACACTCTATACCAATAATGGTGGTGAATTCATTGCTCTAAAATCTTTTTTTGCAACTGATGTGCACATATTTTCATGCATATTTTGATGCATTTTATCTTAGTTTCATCCACATTTAAGTTGTAAATATTGCATATAAGTCTTAGAATCCAGAAGGTTAAGTCTAGAGTTTAGTTTAGGAGCATATTGCATTTGCATATCATTTTTTTTGCATTTGTAGGTGCAACTTCAAGATGGATTCATGGATGCTCTAGAGGTGANTCTAAGGTGGAAATAGAGCTAAAAATCAAGGACAAAAGGAGCTAAACACTATGGAAGAAGTTGGGATCAAGTAGAGCATCCATGAGGAGGAAGAAGAGACAAAGAGCTGTCAAGGAGCCCTGTTGTCGACCCAGAGGTCGACAGTGGGCAACGTTGGGTCGACAATAGCCTCCCTTGGCAGCTTTGCTGCCCAAGGTGAGCTAC
>OVAN01006736.1:1607-20754 GCA_900406275.1 Anastatica hierochuntica | reverse complement strand
GCACCCTTTATATAGGTCTTCGTGGGTTTGGCTCGTTTCCTTTCTCGTCCCTTNTGCATATCTTTTCGTGGAAATCTTCCTTTTTCCCTGATTTGCATATATCTTTTCGAGATCCTTCCTTATCTTCTCGAAACTTAATATTTTCACTAAACCCTGGCAAACCGTCATTGTAAGTGGGCCGGTTCTCGCCTGAAAAACGTAAGTGGACCATTATCGCGGTTTGGGCCCTTTCGTGCCGTTTTGCGGTTAAGTGATCTTTACGATTTATTGCGAGAAACCTTTTCTCGTAAGAATAAGCGGCAATAGTTTCGTGGAACGATAAGGCCGACCGTATAGTTTAGACTCTTTCGGTGTTTAAGTTAACCGTCGTCGTTTTACACGATCGATACGAAGTCCACGAAAAGCACGAATTCTTACGACTATCATCATGACGGTTTGACAGAAACTCCAATTGAGACGAAACGAGAGACGATCAAGTGACGATTCAAATGAAATGACGATCGGAAAGGACGTGGTTCAGTCAACGGATTATGGCTAAACGTTATCTGCGTCTCAGCGCCAACCGGCACCAAGACAGGCACTCTGTCTTGGCGCCAATCGGCGCCAAGACGGACCTCCGGTCTTGGTCCCAATCAACGTCTAGATCGGCCTCTAGTTCAGTCGTCAATCGGTTCCAAGACTCGTTCGTATGTTTGGCGTCAATCGGCATTTAGACATTTCTCCGAAGCAACGCGGTTCTCCAACACTTTTGGTGGTTTTTGTATCGCTCTGGAGGATGTATCATGTGTCCTTTTGAGAGTTATCCGAGAACCATCGATGCTAACCTTAGCACTTGGATGCTCTAGTTTCTTGCGGATGGACAAACTTTATGCGGAGATTGGTCATGATCGACTATCTTTGAAGCTTCGAAGCCAGATCGGGAAGAGACAGCCTGAACGATGAGAATCTTGGAGTTTTCAGATATCCTTACGATTCCTGTGTCCGAAGGAGAAAACATTGTCTCCGTAGTCCTTTTCAGGCATCGATTTCTTCGGGACAGTTTTTAACCCCAACAATAAACTCACTAGAAACATTCTTCCTCATCGATGGAAGTCTTGATTTTTGCGAAGAAGAGTATACAAGTGCGGTTTCAAAAATGATTCCTTTGTATGCCGACTTTGTCAACTATCTTGTGAGTGGGAAAGAATTGTCTTATATGGGAACCTATGGAAAGAAGAAGTTTTATACTATTGGGATGATCCTTTCCTCTACAAGCAATGTAAAGATCAACTATACAGGAGATGTGTACCGGAAGAAGAAGCAAGATAAATCATATCCAAATGTCATAGTTCTAACTATGGTGGGCATTTTGCTACTTTCAAGACAGTTTAAAAGGCCCTACAATCAGGTTTTTTGTGGCCTACAATGTTCAAGTTGCACATGAGGTAGTCTCCAAGTGTGATGCTTGTCAAAGGATGGGAAATATAATAAAGAGAAATGAGATGCCTCTAAATCCTATTCTTGAAGTCGCGATTTTTAATGTGTGGGGAACAGATTTCATGGGTCCTTTTCCTAAGTCGAATGAGAATTTTTATATCTTGGTAACGGTCGAATATATCTGCAAATGGGTAGAAGCCATTGCAAGTCCAACAAATGATGCAAGAGTAGTTGTCAAGCTTTTCAAAACAATAATTTTTCCAAGATTTGGAACTCCGAGGATAGTGATAAGCGATGGTGGAAGCCACTTCATCAACAAAGTTTTTGAGAAACTCTTGAGGAACAATGGAGTGAAACATAAAGTGGCAACATCTTATCAACCACAAACTTCAGGACAAGTAGAGGTATCCAACCGACAAATCAAGGAAATATTAGAGAAGACACTTGGGGTAAATAAGAAAGATTTGTCTTTGAAGCTTAATGATGCACTTTGGGCATATAAAACGACATTCAATACGCCTATTGGAACCACACCCCTTAACCTCATCTATGGAAAATATTGCCACTTACCTCTTGAGTTAGAACACAAGAAACTTTGGGCAACAAGGAAACTAAATTTTGACTTCAAAGAAGCTACGGTAAGGAGACTAGTTCAATTGGAAGAGCTTGAAAACTTGAGGCAAAACACCTATGAAAGCTCCAAAATCCACAAAGAGAAGACAAAAGCCTTTCATGATAAGAAGATCCTCAAGAGTGAAAATAAGAAAGGAGATAAGGTTCTATTGTTCAACTCTCAGTATAAGCTTTTCCCGGGAAAGTTAAAGTCGAAATGGTCGGGTATGTTTATTGTTGAAGAAGTGATACCATATGGTTCGATAACTTTGATGAACCATACTGGAGAAGAATTCACGGTGAATGGGCAACGATGCAAGCCTTATCTAGCGGATACAATGATAGAAGAAGCAAGTATTTCCGTTCTTCGCGATGCACGATCACATCTCTAGATCAAGCTCGAACCAATTGCTACTATCTCAAGATTCTATCTTTATCATATTTTACTTTCAGTGCTTGTTCCTTTATTTCCTTTTACTTATTGCTTGCTTATTTCTTGCTTTTATTTATGCTCTCTTATTATGTTTGCCTTTACTTTTGATCAATTTAGTGGAGACTAGTGACAACCCAATCTAAATCGACCCTCGTAGACTAGAGTTCTTAGTGCATTCTCCTTGTTTAGGTTCTTCTAAATAAACCTTTAAATCCTTGGACGATACCTTACGTAATACAACCCAACCCCGTTCTCTTGCGGGATTGTTGTGTAGTTTTAGGTTTTATAAATTTAAAAATGTTTGTGGTGTCTTCAATTGGAATCACGTTAATTTGAAGGAAAGAAGAGGTATCTATGTGATTCTGGATATTTATGTTGAACATTTGAAGAAGGAATCAATACAAGAGAAGACGATCGATCGATCAGAAATAAGATCGATTGATCAGTCATTTCAAGAGAACCTTGATCGATCGATCACATTATTGATCGATCGATCGATCGCTTACTTGATTCAAGATCTAAGATTTCTCTGTATGAATTATTTCCTTTTGGGCCCATAAACAAGAGAGAGCCTTTTTGTAACATCCCTATCTCGGCCCATTAATTTTTCATGTCCAAAGCCTTTTTCTTTTAGTTTTGTTCCATTTAAAGTCCATTAATTCAATTCAATTAAAAATCTCATTTTTCTTTTTAAAACTAATTGTCCCGCATCGCAAGTTTTAGCTTCCCAAGGTTCCCTTCATCCCCTATAAATAGAGTTCCTCCCTTTCACTTATTCTTTATCAAGTCAAAGTAATGTTTTGCATAGGAGACCAGCTTCTCGGCCAGCCTCCACCGGCTTTTAGCCACCGCTTCTAGCGGAGTTCTTTTCCGGCGAGTTCCCGTGATTTTTCTGGTGAACTTTCCGAGTTCTTTTTGGCGTGCCGGGCAATTTCACAGAAGGTCCCGACGAGCTCCAAAGCTTTTTCCGGTAAGTCTATCTTTTATTTCTTTTCTTTTCTTTCCTTTCTAGTCTTCGATTAGGTTATTAGTTGGTTTGACCAGTTAGGATCTGTTAGGTCGTCGACCTCAGTCGGTTTAGCTGGTTTGGTTCGATCTAATAGGTTCGGCCCAGTTTTTCCAGTTTAGGTTCATTTCTTCAGATTTTCAAATTTTTTGTTCCGTTTTGCCTGGTCCCGAGTTTCCTTTTTGGACAGTTTCCAAATATACAAAGTTTCCATATTTGGTAGTTTCCATTTTAGGAAAGTTTCCTTTTCGGGCAGGTTTCCCATTTTGGCAGGTTTCCGGGTGAGGTCTTACTCGGGTTTCTTGGTCCATGTTTCTCTTTCCAGGGGTGGATCGTCAGTCAGTGAAGCCGAAAGTTCAGCCTTATGGCAAAGGTGAGGGCTAGACCCATATACTCCTCAAGCATTCCTTACTCACTCTTTCTCGCGTAGTTTATCACCAGAACAAGTGTTGTTTGAGTTTGCTTGGAGTCTAATTGTTTTCTTTATTATTTACCCGGAATTAGGGTAATAGATGCTGTCACAATTGATTGACATGCATGATGTTTGCTAGTGTGTGATATATATAGTATATATAGTAGTATATGTGGTGAGATAGGCACAGCGGGGCAGATGTGGATTTCCTGCATGTTGTGGCCTAGGCTAGGACCTGGCGGGGGATTGAGTATTGGGCTGCTGTATCTCGGGGTCATGTGTGCGGAGGGTCGAGCAACAAGTCGATCTGTTGGCCGTAGCCCTAAGATCGATAAAGCTTCCACGACGGCGGTGTGTATGAGCACTTATCCCATGCTGAGGAAGCCTCTTCGGTGGGTATGGGTGATCACTTAATTCGCAGGATAGGGCCATTGATTGCTATGTTTGGGTTCTTTAGGTGCCATGTTTGCTGCTTTAGGTGTCATGTTTGCTGCTTGTTCTAGTACGAGATTGCATGGTTGAAGTGCTTGAGCCGGGTCTGCGGACTTATGGTTCCCCTAGCATTCCCAACCTCACTAAGTGACTCCCCAGTTGCTCACCCCCTCTTTTCCCTTCTTCCAGGTGTGGCTAACGAGTAGTCGGACAAGCTAGACGGTTATAGTGTTGTTTTTGGGATCATCAAGATTTTAATTTGTTTTCTTTTCTTCGATCTTTTATTTATTTTTTATGTAGACTCGGTTTATTTTTGTTATTGGATATTGGAACATGGTTTTGAGTAATAAAAATTGAACCTTGGATTTATGGAGTTACTTAAGTTGCAAGTTATGGTAAGTGACACGCCGTTCTCGGAAGAGGTTGAGACGGGTGTTACACTTTTGGTATCAGAGCGGGTTTGCCATCCTGGTTCTGACCCGGGAGGCAGTTAGGAGGTAGGGTAGTGATTGAATCGGATTTTCAACGGTTTTCAGAAAAAAAAAATTTTGACTTGGGAGTTTTCAAAAATTAAAGGCACCAGCCTATTCAGTGTTATTCTATTAATCGCTAGTGTTTTTTAATTCTTAGCAAAGTCTATTCATATTATTTCTTTTTAAAGTCTAGCCCCAGGAATACGAAGTTTGGTTGGAAACCAAGTGGGGAGAGTAGTTGACTCCAGAATTCGGGACGAATTCTCTATAAGGAGGGGAGAATTGTAACATCCCTATCACGACCCATTAATTTTTCATGTTCAAAGCCTTTTTATTTCTTTTAATTTTGGTNGACGATTTTTCCGGTAAGTCTATCTTTTCTTTCTTTTCTTTTCTTTTCTTTCCTTTCTAGTCTTCGGTTAGGTTAGTTAGTTGGTTTGACCGGTTAGGATTTGTTAGGTCGTCGACCTCAGTCGGTTTAGCTGGTTTGATTCGATCTAATAGGTTCGGCCCGATTTTTCCAGTTTAGGTTCTTTTCTTCAACTTTTCACATTTTTTGTTTCGTTTTTCCTGGTCTCGAGTTTCCTTTTTGGTCAGTTTCCAAATATGGAAAGTTTCCATATTTGGCAGTTTCCATTTTAGGAAAGGTTCTTTTTCGGGCAAGTTTACCTTTTTGGCAAGTTTCCGGGTGAGGTCTTACTCGGGTTTCCTGGTCCATGTTTCTCTTTCCGGGGGTGGATCGTCAGTCAGTCAAGCCGAAAGTTCAGTCTTATGGCAAAGGTGAGGGCTAGACCCATATACTCCTCAAGCTTTCGTTATTCACTCTTTCTTGCGTAGTTTAGCACCAGAACAAGTGTTGTTTGAGTCTGCTTGGAGTCTAATTTTTTTCTTTATTTCTTAACCGGAATTAGGGTAATAGATGTTATCACAATTGATTGACATGAATGATGTTTGCTAGTGTGCGATATATATGGTATATATAGTAATATATGTGGTGAGGTAGGCACAGCGGGGCAGATGTGGATTTCCTGCACATTGTGGCCTAGCCTAGGACCTGGCGGGGGATTCAGTATTGGGCTGATGTATCCCAGGGTCATGTGTGCGGAGGGTGCGGGCAACAAATCGATCTATTGTCCGTAGCCCTAAGATCGATAAAGCGTCCACGATGGCGGTGTGTATGGGCACTTATCCCATGCTGAGGAAGCCTCTTCGGGGGTGTGGGTGATCACTTAATTCGTAGGATAGTGCCATTGATTGTTATGTTTTAGTGCTTTAGGTGTCATGTTTGCTGCTTTAGGTGTCATGTTTGCTGCTTGTTCTAGGACTAGATTGTGTGGTTGAAGTGCTTAAGCCGGGTCTGCGGACTTATGGTTCCCCTAGCATTCCCCACCTCACTGAGTGACTTCCAAGTTGTTCAGCCCCTCTTTTCCCTTCTTCCAGGTGTGGCTAACGAGTAGTCGGACAAGCTGGACAGTTATGGTGTTGTTGTAGGGATCATCGGGATTTTCATTTATTTTCTTTTCTACGATATTTTATTTATTTTTTTATTTAGACTCGGTTTATTTTTGTTATTGGATATTGGAACATGGTTTTGAGTAATAAAAGTTGACCCTTGGATTTATGGAGTTACTTAAGTTGCAAGTTAGGGTAAGTGACACGCCGTCCTCGGAAGAGGTTGAGACGGTTGTTACACTTTTGGTATCAGAGCGGGTTTGCAGTCCCGGTTCTGACCCGAGAGGCGGTTAGGAGGTAGGGTAGTGATTGAATCGGATTTTCAACGGTTTTCAGAAGAAAAAAAATTGGGACTTGGGAGTTTTCAAAAATTAAAGGCACCAGACTATTCAATGTTATTCCATTAATCGCTAGTGTTTTTTAATTCTTAGCAAAGTCTATTCATATTATTTCTTTTTAAAGTCTAGCCCCATGAATACGAAGTTTGGTCGGAAACCAAGTGGGGGAGAAGTTGACTCCAGAATTCGGGACTAATTCTCTATAAGGAGGGGAGAATTGTAACATTCCTATCCCGACCCATAATTTTTCATGATCAAAGCCTTTTTATTTCTTTTAATTTTGGTCCATTTAAAGACCATTAATTCAATTCAATTAAAAAGCTCATTTTTCTTTTTAAAACTAATTTTCCCACATCGGAAGTTTCAGCTCCCCAAACTTCCCTTCCTCCCCTTCCTCCCCTATAAATAGAGTTTCTCCCTTTCACTTATTCTTCATCAAGTCAAAGTAATGTTTTGCACAGGAGACCAGCTTATCGGCCAGCCTCCACCGGCTTTTAGCCACCGCCTCTAGCAGAGTTCTTTTCCGGCGAGTTCCCGTGATTTTTCTGGTGAATTGTTCGAGTTCTTTTTGGCGTGGCTGGCAATTTCTTAGAAGCTCCCGGCGAGCTCTGACGATTTTTCCGGTAAGTCTATCTTTTCTTTCTTTTCTTTTCTTTCCTTTCTAGTCTTCGGTTAGGTTAGTTAGTTGGTTTGACCGGTTAGGATCTGTTAGGTCGTCGACCTCAGTCGGTTTAGCTGGTTTGGTTCGATCTAATAGGCTCGGCCCGGTTTTTCCAGTTTAGGTTCTTTTCTTCAGCTTTTTACATTTTTTGTTTCGTTTTGCCTGGTCCCGAGTTTCCTTTTTTGACATATTCCAAATATTGAAAGTTCTTATATTTGGTAGTTTCCATTTTAGGAAAGTTTCCTATTCGGGCAGGTTTCCCTTTTTGGCAGGTTTTCGGGTGAGGTCTTACTCGGGTTTCCTGGTCCATGTTTTCCTTTCCGAGGGTGGATCGTCAGTCAGTCAAGTCGAAAGTTCAGGCTTATGGAAAAGGTGAGGGCTAGACCCATATACTCCTCAAGCTTTCCTTATTCACACTTTCTCGCGTAGTTTAGCACCGGAACAAGTGTTGTTTGAGTATGCTTGCAGTCTAATTTTTTTCTTTATTACTTAACCAAAATTAGGGTAATAGATGCTATCACAATTGATTGACATGCATGATGTTTGCTAGTGTGTGATATATATGGTTTATATAGTAGTATATGTGGTGAGGTAGGCACAGCGGGGCAGATGTGGATTTCTTGTTTGTTGTGGTCTAGCCTAGGACCTGGCGGGGGATTTAGTACTGGGCTGCTGTATCCCGGGGTCATGTGTGTGGAGGGTGCGGACAACAAGTCGATATGTTGTCCGTAGCCCTAAGATCGATAAAGCGTCCACGACGGCGGTGTGTATGGGCACTTATCCCATGCTGAGGAAGCCTCTTCTGGGGGTGTGGGCAATCACTTAATTCGCAGGATAAGGCCATTGATTGCTATGTTTGGGTGCTTTAGGTGCCATATTTGCTGCTTTAGGTGTCATGTTTGCTACTTGTTCTAGGACTAGATTGCGTGGTTGAAGTGCTTAAGCCGGGTCTGCGGACTTATGGTTCCCCTAGCATTCCCCACCTCACTGAGTGACTCTCAAGTTGCTCACCCCCTCTTTTCCCTTCTTCCAGGTGTGGCTAACGAGTAGTCGGACAAGCTGGACGGTTATGGTGCTGTTTTGGGATCATCGGAATTTTCATTTATTTTCTTTTCTTCGATATTTTGTTTATTTTTTTATTTAGACTCAATTTATTTTTGTTATTTGATATTGGAAGATGGTTTTGAGTAATAATAGTTGAACCTTGGATTTATGGACTTACTTTAGTTGCAAGTTAGGGTAAGTGACACGCCGTTCTCGGAAGAGGTTGAGACGGGTTTTACACTTTTGTTATCAACCTAGGACGAAAATTAGGTTATTATTATGTTGTTTTTGGAGTTATAAGCATATTTTGAGAAGTTTATAACCTAGGAGACAAGATCTACTTTTATACTTCGAATATGGGAAGATTTCTGAATCCTTTCTTTTTCTTTTATTCAATAACAATCATGTCGCTCTTGGATTTTCTTTTTGATTGCTTAATTGCCATGTGTGAGTAGTTCTATTGTTAGATTTAGGTTTCTCTCATAGGGATTACATGAACTGTTGATTTAGGATTGTTTAATTAGGGATTTATCAATTGGATCTTCATTTTGGATTGATCTTAATGTTGAAATTAACTTGATCACTCAGTTTCTTAACTTGAGCTATTTAACGCACCGAAAGTGTTTGATTAAATGCATGAATGAATCTTATGCGAGTAATTTATCTTAAGCCAATGGAAGTTGATGTTTATGTGAATTGTGAACATATCAAACCTAATAGCACTACGGAAGTAAGTTAATTCTAAATTCGGGATTGAGTTCAAGAAGATTTTAAAACTTCGTCCCTGATTAACAATTTGATTCAATAGTGAAATGTTTCCCTGAGAATACCATGTGTCCAACTCTTCTCTTGATAGATTTTTTTTATTTTGATTTCTGCATCTCTTTACAAACCCCTCTTTTTCATTCTTAGCCCACGTGCGATTCATAATTTTATGTATAATCTTTGGTCTCTGTGGATTCAATCCCGAACAACTACAACGTGCTTAACGGTACGCTTGCAGTTATTTCAGTGGAGAAAACCTGAGCTATAAAGTTTTGGGGCGCTGTTGTCGGGGAACATATTGATCGTTTTAGAACTTTGGGTCATTGTGTGCCTAAGGCATTTACTTTACCTTGCTTAATCTCTTCTTTTTCTTCTTTGTTGATGTACTTGCAGGTGCACGAACAAACCTCACACTAGGAGCCAAGGATCAGACAATCTACTTCAGTTGAATCAAGGCATTGGCCACTTAGTGAGAGTACAGAAGAAAGAGAAGTCACACGAGGGTAATATAGAGTATGAGTTCGAAGACACTATGGATGACAACATTGAGAACTTACAGATTCGAAACAACCCTCTTTTTCCTGGAGTCCTTCTAGGAGTCGACCCACTGATGTGTTCATAATTTAACGCATATTTAGCATCATTAAGTATGAGTTTTAGTTTCATTTAGGTTATATGTAATGCATTTAGGTGTTAGAATTCACAATTCTGACGGCAATTGAAAGAACAAAAAGAAGAAGCTGTCAAGGGAACCAGGCATCGACCTAGAGGTCGATGCTGGCCAACATTAGGTCGATGCTGGCTTCCCTTGACAGCCAGCTGCCTAACGCGACCTAGCATTGACCTAGGGGTCGATGCCTGCTTCCCCTGGGTCGATGCCAGACAAGTTTGACGTGTTTTAAGGCTTCTAGGACACCCTCTATCCCCCTTTTAGTATAAATACATCCTCTTAGCCACCAAGAACATTTGTGCTACCTAAGCTTGTGTTTTTTTGTGTGTTCTTCATGTTTCTAAGATTTATTTAAATATTTGTAAACATTTTTCTGCTTAAATCTCTCTAAATCATTCTTCTTCTTTCGATCCCCTTCGGTAAACATTGTTCTTCTTTGTTCTTCATCTCTTTTCTCCCTTTTTCCAAGATTCTTCCTTTCTCACAAATTTGGGATTTTTCTTGGATCTTCTTTTGTTTCTTTGCATTTAATTATCTCGTCTCTTCTCACTTTCTTCTCACTTCAAGCATGAAATCTCAAGAAACTTGTGACACTTCTTGGATTTTCATGGGTCTTAGTGAGTAGAGAACAATAGATCTTGAGATATGGTAGTTTAAAGTTAGATATAAGATTGTAATGGGTATTAGAATAGATCTTGGCATAGATTTCTACTAGATCTAGTTTAGATCTTCAAAAGTTACATGTTTGCTCATTGACGCCTATAAAGTATTTGATGAAATGTTTGAGAGAACTAGATCTATATCTTTCACTTGGATCCATGAGAGTGGATGTTAACTAGGTGCTAGATGGCTAGAAGGGCTTGAGAATCACTATCGCTTACATGTTTAGATAGGCAACCAACGAGAGTTGAACCTTGTAATGTGTATGGGTGAATAGATCTCCATCACGAAAGTGGGTTGATCGATAAAAGAGGGATCATTGGTCTAGGTACAACCTTGGAATGATGGATTATTGATGCTTGAACGATGAAGAAACAAAGAGAATCAAGAGCCAAGTGGAAGTGGAGAAGAGAGTATATGCAAATAATACACTATTCTGACGGTAATTGAAAGAACAAGAAGAAGAAGCTGGCAAGGGAACCAGGCATCCACCTAGAGGTCGATGCTGGCCAAAATTAGGTCGATGCTGGCTTCCCCTGAAAACCAGCTACCCAACGCGACCTAGCATCGACCTAGGGGTCGATGCCAACTTCCCTTGGGTCAATGTCAGACCACTTTGACGTGTTTTAAGGCTTCTAGGGCACCCTCTCTCCCCCTTTTAGTATAAATACATCCTCTTAGCCACCAAGAACATTTGTGCTATCTAAGCTTGTATTTTTTTGTGTTCTTCATGTTTCTAAGATTGATTTAAAGATTTTTAAACACTTATGTGCTTAAATCTCTATAAATCATTCTTGTGTTTGTCTTCTCTTTAATCTCTTGTTCTTCTTTGTTCTTCATCTCTTTTCTCTCTTTTTCCAAGTTCTTCCTTTCTCAAAAAGTTAGGATTTTTCTCGGATCTTCTTGTGTTCCTTTGCATTTAATCATTTCATCTCTTTTCTTCTCATCTCTTCTAACTTTCTTCTCATTTCAAACATGGATTCTCAAAAAGTTTGTGACACTTCTTGGATTTCCATGGGTCTTAGTGAGTAGAGAACATTAGATCTTGAGATATGGTAGACTTGATCTTGGCATAGATTTCTACTAGATCTAGTTTAGATCTTCAAAAGTTACATGCTTGATAATTGACGCCTAGAAAGTATTCGATGAAATGCTTGAGAGAACTAGATCTATTTCTTTCACTTAGGTCCATGAGAGTGGATGTTACCTAGGTGCTAGATGGCTAGAAAGGCTTGAGAATCACTATCAATTACATATTTAGATAGGCAACAAACAAGAGTTGAGCCTTGTAATGTTTATGGGCGAATAGATCTCCGTCACAAGAATTGGTTGATCAATAACAGAGGGATCCTTGGTCTAGGAATAGCTTCGATCATCTAATAAAGTGTAGAGAAACCCATTTGCATTCTTGGATTTAACTCTAAACAATCTCAATGTCTCAAAATCAATTTCTTCCATCTTGAATCTTGCATTGTTTGTCTTGGTTTTGCAAATTAGCTACTTGCTTTAACTTTGTTCTTCTTGCTTGGTTCATTCGTTGCGTTTATGTTAGTGTGTTTAAGTTGTGTTTGCATCTAGGTTAGTAGTTTAAGTATCAACCGTCACCTCTCTCCCTATTTTCTTAGCTTAGGAGATATTGTATATTCCTAGTGTTTGAGTCTCTAGTTCTCATGGGTTCGACCCTTAAATACTACAATCTACATAGTCATATACTTTTAGTTAGTGGCGATTTTTAGTGATTAAGATTTATAAATTTAAAACTTGAAATTGAGTTAATCACTAGCGAAATCTAGCCATCATCACCCACCTATTGGAGGTTGTATTAATGTTTGTGTTCAAAAAAACAACTAACAAAAGAGGATGACTTTGGGGCAACACGGCGTGAATCAACCTCAGCAGAGGATGACTTTGGCGCAATATGATACTCTTGAGGCTTTCTATGCGAATCGGGCTGGGATTCGTCCGCCTCCTATTGAAAGGAGAGACTTTGAGACCAAGATTGGTTTCATCAACTTGGTGCATTTATTTGGGGTCTAGTTTTACCCAATTTAAAACCTAGTTGTAAGTGCACACCATCTGCAGTAATACTAAAGGATCGAATCTACAGGGACTGGAGTCTCATACTTACGACCCATTGATTTTGGATTAAGCTAAAAATTAAATATGTTGGGGGTTTGTTTTGTTTTTATTTGGTTTTATTGTGATTTAATTATAAAGAATGAAATCCTATTCTATATGCTAATTTACAAGGGATAGATCAATGACTTGATATGCAATAAATAACATAAACTTAAAGTAAACTATCAAAAATTAAAAATGACTAGGGCATAATGTTTTGGTTTAGAATACAACCACTAAGGTAGATTGATGTGATTAGGTTTTCATGCATTTTCAAGCTCATTTTATCCTTATTTTAGTTGCATTTAGGTTGTATATATTGTATTTAAATGTTAGAATTCACTCATTTCTTAGTTGTGTCTAGTTTAGAGATTCCTGCATTTGCATACCTCTTTTTGCATTCTTAGGTATAACCACTTGGTGATCAATTTGAGAGCTTGGGATGATGGAAACTAGAGCATTAAATGATGAAGAAACAAGGGAGATCAAGAGCCAAAAGCATAGGAGAAAGGTGGACGCAAGGAGGCTATTAGAGGAGCAAAAAAGAAGCCAAAACTGCCAAATCCATGTGGCTATCGACCAGCATGCTCGATAGGCGCATGAATGGGATCAATAGCCACATGATAAGGCAGCTTGCTGCCTAATGTATGCCACTATCGACCAGGTGGTCGATAGCCACATGCTTGGGATCCATAGTGGCATGCACATACGCAAAAACACCCTCTTTTTATCCTATAAATACCCCCCCCCCAAAAAAGAAAAACCTAATCTTTTGTACCAAGACCTTTTTCTACATTTCTCTTTGACAAAGTTTGGATTTTTGGTGACTCTTCTCTTGATCTTTAAGATCAAGAGTCTTTCTTCTTAAGTTTGTACGTTGGATCAAAAACAAACTTTATATATGATTGTGCTTTCTATTTCCTCTTCTCTTCTCTTTCTCTTTAGCATGTGTGAGTAGTCTCTTTTGATATATAAATGGGTGTTGAGATCTCATAGCTGGAATTGTATAATTGGTATAAGGTATGGTTATCCTTCGGTTTCCAAAGGATTTGGTGAGCTTAATGCTAGGTTTTAGAGTAGCTAACTAAGATCTTGACTTGTATGCATTTCACGCTCGGGAGTTGTTCGATGAAATGTCTAGGAGAACCAAATACTTGCTATTTCAATCTAGACAATGAGAGTTTTCGTTAGGTTGATTAGTGACTATATGGGTTTGCTCTTAATGATTCTTAATTGATTTATCATCTGTAACAAGCGAGAGTTGAGTGAATGCGATTGATAAGGAAATAGTATATTGCCATGAGAGTGGATTAGGCTAGTAATGTCTTTGGTTGTAGATTTGAGCTAAATAGCTTGATCTAACACTTCTTTCACCGTCTTGCTAAGTGAATCTATTACAACTACCCATGGTCCATCATTATAGTTCATTGTTTATTTCAAGTTTACACTTTTATGTTTTTGTTTGCCTTCTTTATTTAAGTTCATTGGTTTTAATTAAGTTATTTATTTCTTTGTTGTGCTTTCGTTTATAGAATCTTAAGAAAAACCAAAAACAAACTCCACCTTCGTTATTTGCTTAGATAAGACTTGAATGTGTATTCCCAATGCTTATCTAGTTAGGTCAGTTGCTCATTGTGGTTCGACCCCTAAGTACTACAATAACATATCTATGCAGTTGTGGATTGTGTGATTGTTAGGAAACAGGGTTATAAATTTAAAGCTTCGTTGTCTTTTGTTTGCATAAACAATCGCCCAAAAAATTTTTGGCGTTGTTATCGGGGAGCACGGTTACTAGACTAAATTTTTCTCTGGGATTTTATTTAAGTTTGAAACTAAACTTTATATTTTCAAGTTATTTAACTATTTTCCTTTTCTTTTTGTTTGTGGTTTTTTGCAAGGAGAATGAATCACCGATTTCAAGGAGTTAGAAAATATGGGAGAGTATGAGGAGACTTGGTGATTTAGTTACACTAATCACGAGCCAATATAAAATGGGAATATGACCCTCATGGGGTGATTTGCCCCATCAAGAAATCAATTCTAACCTCATAAACATGATCCACAACGGTAAATTCTTCAATTTGGATATGGAAAACTCCATGAAAAACTTTGACAACTTTGAAAGACTAAGCGATACAACTACGATTCAAGGAATTTCCGGAGATTATGTGAAGCTATCTCTCTTTTCTTTTTCTTTGGGGGATAAGGTTTCACAATGGGAGAAGACTATGGTTAGTTCTTCTATAACCACTTGCGATCAATGCAAGAGAAGGTTCATTGGACAATTCTATTCGCATAGAAGGACTACAGCATTTCGAAATAGCATTGCTAATTTCGAACAAGGGATAGAAGAGACACTTGGTGAAGGTTGGAAAAGATTTAATGGATATGTGAGAAATTGTCCTCACCATGGATTCACTCAACGAAGCCTACTAAGGCGATCTTCCACAGGGGAGTTCATCAACACTTTTGGTTTGCCATGAACACGACGAGCAATGGGAATTTTGCAAACTTAACCGCGGCACAAGGAGAAAATTTTGTTGAAAATTTGGCTAAAAGCTATGCCGGAGAAGAAAGTTTTGGCCTTGCACCCAAGATTGAAGACAAGCGTCTTAAGGAATTGAACGCAAAGATGGATGAAATAGCAAAAGGGGTCCTCAAACTAAAGAAGAAAGTTAAGATCGACGAAAGTTTCTTCAATCAACAAGAGGATATGAGTTTTGCTCAAGAAAGTTACTATGAGAGCTATTCCCAAAGTTCATCACTTAGAACAAGTCAATAAGAATAATCTCAACAACACCAACATCACATACTACTCCAAAGGCATCTGCCAACTTGTTAGTGGAAGAGATGCATTCCATTAAAGTACTTGTGGCTGGAATGCTTTCAGCTACCTTGATCGTCTTCGCTTGCGTTCTAATGCTTTCTGACTTTTTTGTTGTTTTGCAGTTCTTGATCCTCTTCCTCCGTTTCTAGCTGACACGTTGACCGTCCGGGATCTTTTGAGGATTGACAGGAACCATTGGAATTACTTTTCGCCGACTCGGGTTCTCCTTGCGGTAGAGCATCACAAGGCTCGAGCTAATCTCGAAGCAGTCGTTGAGGAGGAAGTGGGGCTAAACATGGACGATTTTGAATCGTATGAACTGCCTCCAGTGAGGCAGCGGAGGAGGTCCCCGAGAAATGTCGGAGCGTCCGACGGGGGAAGCGCCGTGGAAGGCGAAGGGGTGACGTTTCAAGATGAGTTACCCGATACTTTCTTTGGCGAGAATGCAATCCAGATGTCGTCCTTGGGAGGAGCGGCCAATATAGACGAAATCCTTGCCAATCTCGAGCCTCCGGACGATCAGTCCACAGATGATATGGGTTACTTGGATTCGGCGGCGCTTGCCGAAGCCTCGCGGCAGTACATGGCGGTGAGTTTTATGGTCGTATGGTTTATTATTTTCGGTTTGTCAACGGTGTTATCCTAACGTCCTTGAGTTGCTTTTTTTTGTTAGGGACTTAACACAATGGACCAGACTCTTGAGGTGAGTGCCCTTGAGGCGAGAGCGGCCCGATTCAGGGTGAGGAAGCTCGAGGAGGAGAACGCCCGTTTGAAGAATGAGGACGCAGAGATTCGTCGCCGCGAAGACGGTCGGGCTTCTGAGATCCGCCGTGCACGCAGGCACGGGAAACGTGAGGTCGCTCCGATCGTCGAGGAGCGTTCTCGCCAGCGCACGGCTGACTTTGCTGATTATAGCGACGCTCAGCGGTCCTTCGGGGAGTACTGCGAGTGTCGTGGCACGGTGGGCACTCTGTATTACTCCTCGAAACCGGGTTTTTCCTACAAAGTTGAGATCGAGAAAAAAACAGCCATATGAGGAGGTGCACCTACGTTGGGCCTTCGACCCCTCTGATTGAGGAGAGAGTTCAGAGTTACTTATCTCCGATTCCCGTTTCTCCGGGCTCGGAGGAATTTGCGAGCCCTATGCAGCGAAACGACGAAGAGGTGACCCACATTTCGAGCTTTCGAGTATTTGGCGATTTCGATCTTAGCCAGGTGTAGGAAGGAAATGCTCCTGGTTGCTGTACATGCGTAGTTACTTATGTTTATTCAGAATGCTTGTGTTTATGCTTGGAATGATAAGATTGTAGATATTTTTGCCGCCTAAAAAGTTATTACGTTGTGAAATGAAATCGTTTTCGTATGAGTTTCGACGTAGCGTAGAGGAAATAACGCGAGTTGTCATCTCGCTTCTAACTTTTTGCGTTGATCATTCTTTGCATTGCTCGTTTTAAGCCGTTGCAACATTCTGTAAATTTGCGAGCGTTTTTATAGGAACGAAGAGACATGGTTTAAGATTCTCGTATCAGTTAGATATCATGCCTGGAGATGTTAGAGACCGGTGTACTGGGTTTAGGGCAAGACCTAGGTTTACTTTCGGTTTTAGGGGGTGCGCTGACTAATCCCGGCTTACGTATGTCGTTCCGATTTCGACCTGATTCCATACTGATTTAGAGTCCGCGATATGTTCTCGGCTTATACGACTCGTCTGGTTGGAATCGAGCATCTCTCCAGAGACAGTTTCTAAGTCGTCTGGAAGTGCTGAAAAAAATTCTGGATTTCTTTTATAGCGCGCTATTATCCTAGTCGGACGTACGAGGACCAATTCGATGAAGGTCAGGTGCGTCTGTTTAGGACGACTTATGTACCCGTCGGGGCCATCGACGAGTATAGTGTAAGAGCGGATGTTCGTTTGTAAGTTATAGTCACAGTCGAACTGTTTTGGTCGAGTTTGGAATTTCGTTTTTCGGAACTTTGCGACGTCTCGCTCGTTTCCGAAAATCTTTCCGTTTAGCAATGTGCTGCGTAAAGTAGCGTGTCTTAGTTAGATTTGTTAAGGCGGGTATGGTTCCATCGTATGAATTCCGTTTTCGGACTATACAAAGTTACTTGGGCGTTTCGAGCGTTTCATGGATTGCTACGTCAGCCGCGAGATTACCTGCGGTATGAATTATTTTTGCGATAAAAGAGTATTGGGAGACTTGCTGGAAATCGTATTGTGTTTTCTTATTATCAAAAAAGTTTCAGAAATATCGAGTACAATTCGGATATTCTGAAATGTGGGAGTATACGAGTCTACGTACACCCACTCCCCCCCCCTTTTAAAGGAAGGGGACAACTGAACCCCTNGGAGCTGCCTACGTACCTCTTCCGAGGATCAAGCCGTCTCGTAGTTCAGTTTCGTCGTTGGGATTGACTACTCGCTTGGCAGAGTTGCGTCGGCCGTTACAGTCTCGGGGATATGGTTTGGTCGACGGTTTACTTTGATACCGCGAGAGTAAGATTTCCAGGAGCGTTGGGCTCGGAAGAGTGACCGTTTATTTCTTCCGGAGTGTTTAAAAATCTTCTGGATCATCTTTTGCGGAAGCGCTTTCAGTTGTTGGCTGTGTTAGCTATGCGTGCTTTGGCTTGGCCAAGGGTGTGACTGCGACTTGCCTCAGCTTGTGTTTGGCAAGGAAACAAAGTCGCGCTTGTTTTTGACAACCCCAGATTGCGTTAATTCCGTAGGGCGTTGGGAACTTGATTCTCAGGTGATAGGTCGACGGGACTGCCTTCATGGAGTTTATCCATGGTGTTCCCATGATGACATTGTAGATTGCAGGGTGATCGATGACAGCGAAGTCGACGATTTTCGTGACTTCTTTTGCGACCACCAGAAGCTTAGTTGACCCGATAGTCATCGAGGTTGCGCCAAAAAACATGTGAGTGGTTTCGGTACTGGCCTGACCTCGGACAGAGGGATATGCATCATGTCGAGGGTGTCGCGAAAGATGATGTCTACGGTGCTTCCCGTATCGATCAGGATTCTCGCGACCTCGGGGTCTCCGATGACGAGGTCGATTACGAGCGGATTGTTGTGCGGTTTGTCGAGTCTGACAGTCTCGTACTCCCCGAAGGTGATCACGCTGTTTTTGGCATCACCGAGAGGTGTAAACCAGTTTGCGCTTGTCTCAGCCTTCCGGTGATAGTCCTTTATTGACGAGACAATGTCGCGAACGAATTGGGTTCCACCCATGATCATGTTCACCCTGCGGCGGTTCGAGTCATTGCCTTTTTCATCAGGTTTCCTACCGCGTTTTGCGTCAGCCTGGGTGACGTCGCGTGGGAGCGCTTTGTCGGCATCGCTAATCAGGTCTTTAATGTTGGTCACGTCCGAGAGTCCCCCTACGAGCAGTTTTGCTGCAAGTCTTGCTCCGAGAACTTTGGAGTTCGCAGTGGAGTGACCTTTTGTCTGATGAAATTAGCAGAAGGCCTTCTCATCGTAAGTTGCGTTCCGTGTCCAGGTATTCCCCGAAGTTCTCCCTTGTTCGGACTGGTAGTTAACGACATAGTTGTGCGCACCTCGGAGGTCTTCTCCCTCGTGGTGGACATACTTGTCGTTTCGGGGAGCTTTCTTCTTCAATTTTTGCTCTGGGACAAAGTCCTTCGAGGATGCCTTCGACGACTTATTCTTCTGCGATAGGACCTTCATCTCTTCTTTGATGATTATGAAGTTCGTTTCTTTGTGAAGCGCGTCCTGGATTGTTCGTGGTTTCTCGAGAGAAATCCACTTCCTGAACTTTGACTTGTACCAGAGCGTCTTGCGGAGGGCGTTTACTGCGACCATGT